>JAPYZS010000378.1:0-113169 GCA_030522925.1 Trissolcus japonicus | reverse complement strand
TTAAGGTGATGCATAAGTCGTATAAGTGTGACAAAGATGGCCTTATCGAGGCCTCTATAAGTGTAACAAAGACAAAGCTAGTTTGCCTTATGCATCACCTTAAGGTGATGCATAAGTCGTATAGGTGTGACAAAGATGGCGTTAACGAGGCTTGTATAAGTGTAACAAAGACAAAGCTAGTTTGCCTTATGCATCACCTTAAGGCGATGTCGAACCGGGAGTTACCGACATTACAGATTTCTTTAATAAAAATTAATAATGTAATTGTAAATTAATTTAACGAGAAGAACGACATTTTCTCACTTATTTTACACATTCCTACACAAAAAAACTGAATTTTTATTATAAAACGTTGACGAACAATGATTTCTAGTTTTTGAAGTGGAGGTTATTCGTAGAAAGCATTGTTTGTTTACATTTTTGAACGAAAAATGATGTTTTTTTGTTGTGCTAAGAATTCTCCCATTATTGTAGAATGTCGCTCTTCTCAGTATTTTGAAAATCAACAGTTATTATAATTTTTATGAACAAAGTTCCTAACTCTGTGGCAGCATACCTTACACATCACCTTAAGGTGATGCATAACTCGTATAGGTGTGACAAAGATGGCGTTAACGAGGCTTCTATAAGTGTAACAAAGACAAAACTATTTTGCCTTATGCATCACCTTAATGTAAATATCAGGCATGGTATTCACCAGAGGCGCCATCTGAATAAACATACATACAATCAAAGAACCAAACAAAAAGCAAAAAATAATGTTGGACCGTTATATATTTGTATAACTTATAAGTTAGAGTAAAAGCACCATTGAATGACCGCGTAAGAAATTTTAAAGTTAAAGTTTGAAGTTCAATAAAACCATATCTAACACTTTACTTCTGGAAGCTTCCCCCTCTTCTTCAATATGGCTGCCTTTTTATAAATACGAAAATAGGTTAAAAAGAGACAGCACTATGAAAAGAACGAATGTAAACACATGGAATAGTCACGTGACCCACCACACAATCAAAGATTGTTCAATCCAGCGGTCTGATTGGTTGACCTCACACGCATGCTGATTCGTGTTGTTCCAGACTTAAAGTGTTAATAAATTAGTAATTTTTAGTCAACTTTTAATAAATGATATATAAATAAAATTATTTATTTTGTTTAATTTTCTTAAAATCGATCATTTACAGTCACGCGGTCTGGTACATTTACCCTATAAGTTGATAATAAAATAAAAAAAAGCGTTGAATAAAAAATGTTGGTTGATCTTTCAGATAAGGCCGCATGCAAATCTGACAAAACTGTACAGGGATTCGAAGCCGGAGAAATTGCAATTCGAAACGAGCATGTTGCCGAGCGTGTGTCCGCCTCGACCCTGGCTGTCGATTCATTCAGGCGGATATCTGTCCACAAAGACAAACATCGTACGACTGCCTTTGAATTCAACCGCCACTTGGAAACTGTTGGAACAAACGCCAACAAAGCAACTGTACCCCGCGTTGGACTCTTTGAACCAACTCGGAACGATCCCTTGGCGAGTGAACACAAACGTCCTGGACGTCGCGGTTAAGATCTTCCAGAAAGGCGGCAACTCGAATCTGGACATCCCCGAGTCGCCCGACAGTCTGCCGTTGGTCGCCTCGGTTCCGAAGGACGCCTCGAACGAGGTCAAGTCGAGACACTTCAAAGCTCGGATGGACAGGCGAAAGAGGAAGAACGAGATGATGTCGCTTTGGTGCGACACGTTGTACAAGCTGTCGCTGGCGAACCACCTTCGGGACGAGTTGTTTTGGCTGCCGCACAACATGGACTTTCGTGGTCGGGTCTATCCCGTTCCTCCCCACATGACCCACGTGAGCTCCGACCTCTCCAGGTCGATGCTCATGTTCGCCAAGAAGAAACCCATCGGACCCAACGGCCTCGATTGGCTCAAAATTCATACCATCAATCTCACCGGGTTCAAAAAACGTGACTCCGTTCAGACCAAACTTGATTATGCCAACGAAATCCTTGACAAGATTATTGACAGTGCTGAGAATCCTCTTACGGTATAACTTAGATTGCAAATTATTTAGGTTTTCATTTTATAAATTTGTACAAGAACAATTTTTTTTGTTTTATTTTATTTATTTATTTATTTATTTACATTCGAACCTCGCAATAACGACGCTCTCGATAGCGGTCCAACTCCCGCCAACTGTCCACGGCTAGCGGTAGAGGGGGTTTGCGGTAGGGCCGTAACTCAATATGGCGACTAAATGTTTGTTTACTTTTTTGTTAACCAAAAAAACATCACATAAAATGGAGGCCAAATCCAAGTATACAATTATATTTTTTTAAATATCAAAATATATAAATTCATCTCCAGTCTAATACGGTCCTGTCCGCCAGTGCTCTGATTCGTCCGCAATCCCCTCTACTACAGTCTTGAAATAGCGGTCGAGTCCCGAACCGACCGCAGACGCGAGGTTCGAGTGTATTTATTTATTTATTTATTTATTTATTTATTACTAAAACGGATTTTAACCTTTTGGTTTGATTTTCTTTTTAGGGAGAGATGTGGTGGACGACATCAGACGAACCCTGGCAGACCCTTGCGTCATGTATGGAAATCAATGCAGCGATCAAATCTGGAGAGGGAGAAAATTTTATGAGCGGATTTCCCATCCACCAAGACGGCAGCTGTAATGGTCTGCAGCATTATGCCGCCCTGGGAAGAGACGTCGCTGGTGCCGACAGTGTTAATTTGCGATCAAACGACCTTCCCCAGGACGTTTACAGCTCCGTCGCTGCTTTGGTACATTTCACTCTTGATTTCTTAACCCATTGCCGTGAAATGGCACAAATCGTTGTTCATCTGCAGTTCTCTGCATGTGTGTAAATATTCTCTGTCCTTTGATTAGAGTGAAGTGGCTACAGTTATACGCACTGTCTATTGGTTTTCGCACTTTGAGGTTATGTAGGGGGCGCTTGTGGCGTCAACGGCAATTGGGTTAAAAAATATAGGGGTAATCGTGACACGAAAATGCAAACTTGTTTTTCAACTTGATGTTACTTTTGTAAATAATATTTTGGCCTGCGTTTCTTTTTGATAAGTTAATCGAATTCTATTAAATAAAATGTTGAACATTGAAAAATTGTAAGGAAAAAAAAATAACAATTGTACGAGACGCTTGGTTTTAGGTCGAACAAAAGAGAGCCAAAGACGCGGCAAACGGCGAGGAGATCGCTAAGGTTCTAGAGAATTTCATCGCGAGGAAAGTTATCAAACAGACTGTCATGACCACCGTCTACGGTGTTACCAAATTTGGCGCCCGACTACAAATAGCGAAACAACTGAAAGGTCACTGCCCAATTATGCCTTTTCTTTTTTGATTTATTTTATTTTTTTATTTTATTATTTTATTTTATTAATCTTTGATTAATGCATTTTTAATAACATTATTTGTTTTTTTTTTAGATATCGACAAGTTCCCGCAGGAGCACGTGTGGCAGGCCTCTCTGTATCTTGTTGTGAACACCTTCGACAGTTTGAGAAGCATGTTCAAAAGCGCCCGAGAGATTCAGGACTGGTTCACGGAGTGCGCGAGAAAGATTTCTCGCGACCACAAGCAGAACGTCGCGTGGGTCACTCCGTTGGGGCTTCCCGTTGTCCAGCCTTATACCAAACTGCAAAACGTCAAAGTTCCTTATGAAAACACATTAATTGTCACACAAGAAGAGTGAGGAGACAAACTTTTCAGAACATATTTTTGTTACCATTTATTATTATTTAGAATTAATTATTTATTCAGTTAATGAATGTAAAATGTGTTTGGTTTTTTAGACGACCCAACTCGATGAAACAAAAAAACGCCTTTGCGCCAAATTTCGTTCACTCTTTGGACTCGACTCATATGATGCTAACTAGTTTGCACTGTGAGCACGCTGGCATGACTTTTGTCTCGGTTCATGATTGTTTCTGGACTCACTGTGCGACTGTTAAGGATATGAACAAGGTGAAGAAACTGAAAAATACCAAAAGTGAAATGTAGAAGAAATTGGGGAAAAAAAACAAAACAAAATGATAAAATTTATAAAATGGTAAGAGTAATTTTGTTGGATTATTTTAGATCTGTAGGGAACAGTTTGTGTCCCTCCACTCTCAACCCATCCTTGAGGATTTGTCGCAATTTTTCATAGACAATTACAAATCGAGCGACAGGTAAGAAAAAACTAGATTTGGATAAAATATAATACAACTAGAGTACTGTTCTGTCTGTCTAGTCACATTTATTCATTTCCATTCTTCGATTTTACAGCGACAATCCGGGCAACGAAGTCTTTTCAATGGTACCAAAGAAAGGCGACTTCGATCTGACCGAAGTGCTCTCGTCGGTCTACTTCTTCAGCTGAATCATCACGTGTGTAAATAGTTGTAAAAAAAATGAAACAATTCTCTGTATAAAAATAGACCGACTCCTAAAAGGTATCGCTTTTTTTTAATTCTACAAAAATGTTTTTATCAAGAAAGAAAAACTATGGATGAATCACGACTTGATTATTCTACGAATATCCATATTAAAATTAAATTAAATTGTAAAGATAAGATAAACTAATTCGAAAAACAAAATTAAAAAAAGTTGATAAAAATTAAATCGAAAACAATCGCGGGCAATTTTTTTTCCTCGATGACAATTTGTCCAGCCACTTGTTAGTTTCTTTCTTTTAATTCTACGTTATTGGAAGATTAGTTTCAGATTAATTGCATCTACGAGTTGCTTTTCACGATTTCCGGTTGCGGGGAACCGGCAGGTTCCTCCTCGTCGAGTTCTTTGTGGTGTTCCGGGACGGGATGGGGACCCGGACTCAGATCGTTGGCCTTGTCCTCGACCTCCTTGAACGAAGCCTTGATATTATCCAGGGCTGCTCCGAGCCCGGTTTTGATCTGGTTGAACTCCTGCGTCACCAGCGATAGACGTCCCAGAAGATAATTCAAGTTTTCGTCCACTTCCAACATTCGTTTTGTTATCTCGCCGACCTGACGAAGAACAAAAACAATTAACCACTTCGGAAAGAGCCGTATCCAAATTACTTTTTTAATAATACAAAAAAAAACAAATCGTTTGTTCATAATTGTGTTTTATATTTTTTTTGTTACTTTGCTTTCCATTCCACCCATTGTGGAAGTAGTTCCAGCGACATAAGCCTCGCTTTGTTCGTGCAGTTTTTCCAGTGCCTTTGCACTCTCCATCATCTGCTGGTACATGGCATTAATTTGTCTCCAAACCTACAAAACAAAATAATCTCAATTCATTCATTTTGATCAATTTATTTGTTTTTAAAATATTAATTCATTTGTATGTTTTTTTTTTGGTTCTTATATAGCTTGGAACATAACAGAAACCTGGTTCATTTCCTGTTCCATCTTCAAAGTCAGATTCGCCATGCCCCCATTTTGGTTATCCATAATATCATTTGAGATGCCATCAAATCTCGAGTTGAGAGTATCATTTATGATGCTGCCGTGGGTTTTCACCAGGTCGCCAACTTCCAAGAGGATTTGGTGGACGCCATACTCGACCCTCTTTTTCGTGTCCAGAACGTGATCCGCCATTGAGACCATCACCATCTGACCTTTTTCGAGGTCCTTGATCTCGTCGTTGACCTTTCTGACGTCGGTGCTCAGGTCAGATCTAAATTATACCGTGTAAATTAGAAAATTCGAATTGATTTTTATAGTTTTAATATAATGAATTTAATAATTATATTTTAATCAATGGTTAATAGATGTGCTTAAGAGTTATGTTTTTGTTTAAGTTTCAAACTTATGATTTTGGTAAGAGAAAAATGACGTTGAATCAATTGTTTTTCGGTTACATAAAAAAGAACATTGATAGGCGAACAAAAATCAAGGATGAAAATTGACCTCAATCCGTCAATTAAATCCTTAGTTTCCCTTTTTGATTGTGTCACTTTGTCTTTAACGTCGTGAATTTCTTGCACAAGCAAATCTTTTAGCACGTGTTTGGTTTCGTGCAACGTCGACTGCGTCTCATTTAGCAACGTTTCCACAGTCTTAGTTCTGTAACAATCGAAAATAAATTATTGTCCATTTTTTATTAAAAATTTGAATTACAAATTTATATTACAAATTTATATTTATTTTTTATATTTTTTTATATATAAAAAATATAACTTTTTAAATTTCCATATATATAATTCGTATATAAAAATTTTTATTTATATAATTTATATATATTTTGTACATTCATATTTTTGTTTATTTCATCTTACTCGGGCAATTCTTTGACTTTCATAGAAGTTTCTTCCAAAAGGGTCGCAACTCTCGCGAGGGCCCTATTTTGTTCCTCGAGTGTCGCGCCGAAATTCATAGCATCGCCTTGGCCTGTCTCGCCGTTGCCACTCTTTTCTTCCAGTTTTTGCAGGGATAATTGAATTCCACTCAGACCGGATTCTATATCATGGATCTGTACAAAAAATATACCAAGGTCAATTGTGGTTCTTAAATTAAAAAGCAAACAAAAACTGTACCATCGAAATTACATTCCGTTGGTTTGTATTTCTTTTGTGTCATTAGTTGATGTTTTTGTTTACGTTTTGTTTCCTCTGTTTTGATTTCGGTGTTTGTTGTTTTGTTTCGATTCCTTTTGTTTACATTTACATTTGTTTTCCTTTTGTTTTGACTTCGGTTTTTGTTATTGTTTTCATTCTTCGTTTTTAATATTTCATGTTTGTTTACAATTAAATGTTTCGATCTCTGTTTTTGTTTTGGTATTTTTTGTTTACATCCACATTTGTTTCTCATTTTGTTTTGTTTTGGGTTCTTTGTTTACCTTTTTCAAGTTTATTTACAAGTACATTTGTTTACAGTTTGAAATTCAAATGATTCCAGTTTGAATCTATGTGAATGTTTTTCTTTTTTTATTACCTGATTGACGACATTATGTATCTTGGAATTCTGATTGGTGGTTTGTTCAGTGATGACATGTTTGACATTGTCCAACCCGGCTTCCAATTTCGCGACATTGCTGGTAAGCATGTTTTCAGTGTCCTTTAGTTTTTCCATGATTTCTAGGGACCCGTCTTTGTTGTTGAGTTTGCCCACCCCGCTGCCCATCTCAAAGGCCAGCGTTTCCACGTCGCCTATCCTGCTGCTCAGCCTTTGCTCCAACGCTTTCATCGCTTCCGATATTTTTTCCAATTGAATCCTCTCTCTTTCGTCCCTCTAAAAACAAACACACTTTTTATTTTTATTTATTTGTTTAAAAACAAACTTTGTTTTAAAACAAAACAACTCTGCAAAAGGTCATCTAGAGGTCAATCCTTTTCCTTGGAACAAAAAAAGGTCATCTGAAGGGCAAACTATATTAAAAAAAAATAACAAACAAGAATGACATTAGGATTTTTTAAGATGGCGTTCCGTCAAATTTCATCTTATTTGCAATGATTTCTCTGGATGGAAAAAAATTTTGTTGGGAGTGAAGTTGACTATAAATAGATGGGACACCTGAATCATCATCTGTTCCAGGCCGATGATCCGTTCTTCGAGAAGCTTCAGACTCTCGGCAGTGGAGACTCGCTTGGTCAACAGGGCGATCGCCTTTTTAGTCTGCTCGCCGAGCTGTCGCTCACGCGCCTCGTGTCGCTCCAACTTCTCCGTGTTCTCTCTCATCATGTGCACCAAACTCAGCATCGCGTCTTTGATGTCCTCGTGACTAAAAAACAACAAAACAAATTCTTTGTTTTTGCTTTCCAAATTTTGATTTTCATTTTGTCCACATCTCCAGTTTTGGTTTGTTTACATTTTACTATTCGGTTTGTTTACATTCTACTATTCGGTTTGTTTACATCTGAATATTTATCATGTTTACAAAAAAACAATCAGAAATTACATTCTCTGGTTTGTTTACGAATTTTTCATTTGTTTTTGTACTTTTGTTTTGATACCGAGCGTTTGTTATTGTTTTGACCTTTGTTTACTGTGGTTAACGTTTGTTTACATCTTCGGATTTGGTTTGTTTACAATTCTATCACTTATTTCGATTTTAAATGTTGAATTTCATTTTTGTGAAAAAAAATTATGGTTTTTTTTTTTCAACAAAAAGGTGAGAAAGTTTTGTACAAAGTAGAGAAAAAAGGTAATGCAAACCGATTTGCCACGAGCGCACGATTAATTGCAATCGTGCAGAATTGCGAGGACTAATTGAAATAAAGCATCAATTATAAGGCCGATTCCAATTATTCTATCAAACGTGTTTACAATCGCTTCACATTTTTTTGCTAGTGATTAATTTAATTATCGCGGCCACAGTCGTATATTGATGTTGACAGAAATTTGTATACGATTAAAACTATGTCTAAACTCTCTTCTAAATAAAATTCTTAGAAATGAATAAACAAAAATTTAAACAAAAAGAAAATTGTAAACAATAGAAAATTGTAAACAATAGAAAATTGTAAACAATAGAAAAATGTAAACAATAGAAAAATATAAACAATAAAAAATGTAAACAATAGAAAAATGTAAACAATAGAAAAATATAAACAATAAAAAATATAAACAATAGAAAAATGTAAACAAAAGGAAAAATGTAAAAGAAAGAGAAATGTAAACAAAACAAAAAAATGTTAATAAAAGAAAAATGTAAATAAGAAACAAGCGTATAAGAACGAAAATATAAGCAAAAGAAAAGTGTCAAGAAGAGAATTAAAAAGTTATGGTTAAACAAAAAAGTAAGATTGAAATTATAAGAATGAAAAAAACGAATTGTTCTTTTTGAGAAGAAAATAGGAACAAAGACTTTTGTTGACTTACGTGATTTCTCGGCTTTGAACGAGACAGATGGCCGAGAGGATGAAAAAAAATCGAACAAGGAAAAAAGCGCCCATGGCTGCGAAAAAAGAGCGAAAAATTTTTGGGATCGAGTTTTGGAGCGCGCGCGGGACAGACTGCGAACGCGGAATGCGCGCACTCTATTTTGGCCTCTGCGAGCGTGCTTCGTCTCAAGCCGCGCGCCGAGCAGCGGATCGCGCGGCTTTACGCAAATAATTGATTCTGAATAACGCCAGCGGTCAGATAAGCGGCCGCGCACGGGTCACCGACACTCACCCGACTATCTCGCGCCATAGTTTCTCACACAACTCACATCCCGCGGTTTTTACATCAAACTTCTTCTTCTTCTTTTTCTGTTCTTCTGCCAGTTCTTCACTTTTCCCTTCTGCTCATTTTCTCTCTTGCCGCAACTTGTCTTTCTTGTCTATTTCGATTATCCACTGTAAATCATCATAACTGTACCACATAAACTTTTTACGAACGTTACAATGTGAAAACCAAAATGAAACAATTGATTTTCAAAAACAAATAAACTCTACGGTAATGTTTTGGAATTGTTTAGTGAAAAAAAAAAAGAAAATTAGTTTGTATTCGAAGAAAAATAAACAAAGACAATGATTTGACATTGTCGAATGAAAATGTAAACATATGCAATTTTCTTAGAAAAAAAAACAAACAATGACAATGGTTTGACATTGGTGAATGAAAACAAACAGTTGTGAATTTTTAGGAACAAAAGATAAGCACAAAAAAAAATGTTGATTTAGAAAAGAAAAACAAAGACAATGTTTTGACATTGGCAAATGAAAAAATAATCTTTTGTGATTTTCTGTGAAAAAAAAAGATAAACAAACAAATGCGACGTATTGAAATTTTAAAATCAAAACAAAAACAATATTTGTTTACTTTCCTGAGGAAGAAAATTTGCGGATGAAAACAAAAAACAAAGTTTGTCCTTGCAAAAACAATGTATAAACAAACTTTTCGGTAGTGTTTTGAAAACAAAAAAAGAAAAAGTTGTTTAATATAATATAACCTCTGAATAAAAAAAAATAAACAAACAACAATTTGTTTCGAAAAACTTTGTATTGTTTGTTTTGATTTTTTGTTTTTCAAAAATGTTCGTTCGTTTTGGCCCCGAACTACAGAATTGGAACTAATATCGACATTTAAAAGCCGTTTTTAGGAGAACCGCGCCTAAATTTAGTTGAAGTGCGGTCTGGCCATGTGGTCGGCTTGAAGCCATCTGTTTGGACGTACGATCTTCATTGTTAACCCGCTCTTTTTCAACCGCTCTACTCGTCAACTTTTTCTTACAACTCGCTATTACTTTTTTCTTCCTTTTCTTAATTTTTTGTCTCCCTCTTCTTTCAGCTTAGTTCTTGTGAATTAAGTGGCGGTTTGGTTTTGTCTTTTAAATTTCATTTCCCCTCTCGACTTGCGGCTAGGAATTTTTTGTTACGATTCTCATACACCGGAGCACGAGAAAACTATTAATAGATGGCTTTTGTGGGTTTATGGCTTTTCTGCAAATACTCCCTGTCAATTTTAATTCCATCTTAAACTCGCTATTTCTGTCGCAATATATTTTACCTTTGTTTGTTTTTCAATTTGTCTATATATTTTTCATATAATTCTTTTTTAACTTGTACTTTTGAAATGTTTTCATTTTGAACCAGTTACGTAAATGTTATTTCTTTATGATGAGATTGAGCATTTTTTAATTTTTCATATATAGCTTCATGAAGGATAAAAGTGAAGGGAAAACGAAGGAACATTCATATGTCGTCGTTGATTTACAACTTTGAATATAATGAAATAATAAATTTAGAAATAAAGAATATAAAAATACGCAGTTCATGGTTGCATTTTACGAAGACAAAAAAAATTTTTATTTTCTTCTGCGAAAAAAACTATTTAACCGCAGAAAATTATTTTTGATTCTTTTTAGTTTTATTTATTGAAAAGAAAATGAAAATTCTTTTTAAACTCATTTAAATAGAAACTAAATTGAATTATACAATTAGTTTCGTTTCTTGAGATTCACTTTTAAAAATGATGAATCACATCTTTTCTAAAGTCCTCTGTTTCGTCAGCAAAAAAATTGCACAAATTGCACATACTTTGTGTAAAAGATATGTTTTTTAAGTATTAAATTCAAAAAATTGAATACAAAATGAAATTCAATTTTAACAAATTAAATAATCTTTAAATTGGAAAAGCAAAAGGTCGAAGAATAGTTGGTAAATGAATAAACTGTAAAATAAACAGGCAAAAGTTGTGTAGAAAAAAGCAACGATTTCGTTTCCTCTGTGGAATTTTACAATTATAATACTTTATTATTTTTGTTTAATGCTTAATTTCAATAATCTGTATGGCTATATCGATCGGCATTCATTTGCTTTTTACAATGATAATATTTCTCTTGTTACACCAAGTTTGTCATGGGACGTTGAATTTTCGTAACGATTAACAATGTTCAAACTCAACCTCCTATCCAATCGAAAAAATCTTAATCAATAAATTCTCTCAAGATACCATTTAAAAACCAATTAAACTTAAAAAAAAATCTTTTAAAACCAATTTTTAAAACTTTTAAAAGTCGATTAAACGCTGATAATATTCAGATATGAATTTTTAAAGATAAAATAAAATGAAAGAAAACAAAAAAAGTGAACAAAATTCAACGTCGCAGAATAAATCGGAAACTGATCGGCCGAACGCAACGTAACGTAACAACAAAATTTATACACATGGAATCAATTAATCTACAATTGTGAAGGGGTCGTTGACTCGCTGGCTGTCCCTCGAAAAACCTTATTAAAATATTGGAATGTAATTGTCGATCTTGGTGCGGTGCTTTTGTGCGACGCATTCTGCAATCCACACGATGTTGCGGCATTCTTGCTCCTTCAGCTTCAGATAGCTGTAAAACACGCCGAAGTGGAACTGTTGCAAAAATGCATTAACGTTCAGAGAAACCTAAAAGAAAATGATTAAAATGATTAAAATTATGAAATTAATTCAACAGTTATCTCGCTCACAAATATCAATCTAAATGATTAATTATGATTTATATATCATTAAAAAAATAAAATTGTTTTATTCATGTTTCTATAATCATTTAAATTGTGAATTAAAAATGAATTCTTGAGTTCTATTAAATGGCATCTCCAAACTTTCAAAATCTAACAATCTCTTCTTTAAATCGAAATATCGTCTCACTTCTCGTTCGAAAAATTTGTCCTCCAGTGTTTTGTCCCCCGGGTTGTTTCCGGCACCTTCAAAGAGGGCGCTGTATTCCTAAAAGAAAGAAGGAAATTTAGTTTCACGGAAGAAATAAAATTGTGTCCTTGGATTCAAAGGTGTGAAAAAAAGAGAAAATTACTGCATAATATTCAGCAACAGCTTTGACTTGTTCATAATCGTCGGCTCGAGCCAGAGCAGCGAGACCGTCGGGGTTCATTCGACCGCATCTCGGATACAATTTTGCACGGTCGTCCTTGCCCAATTCTGTCCCGAAGGAGTTGATTGTGATGATGATCGCTCGTCTGTCGGCTTCGAACTAAAAAAAAAGTTACACGTTATCACTGCAAGTAGTTATGATCTTTCGGGGGGAAATTTTAAGGTTCGATATATATATTAATATTGAGCATATAACAATAAATAAGAAATGGTCATTAATTTCAAGCGAATTTTAATGTTAAAGATTGATAGACATAATCCCCTGGGAACCCCGGAGGCCTTCGGGTATTTCCGGAAGCCTTCGGGTGTTTCCGGAGGCCTTCGGGTATTTCCGGAGGCCTTCGGGTGTTTCCGCCGGGAGGGGGGAGGAAATCCTGGGAACGGGAGTGGAAGTATAAGCGTAATTAAAATTTCCCTAAAAAAAAAGAAATAAAAATTTTGATTTATAATTTCAGACCACTTAAAATATGTTTTGAAATAAATGTAATGAAATGTAATAATTGTGTGGCTTCCGGTAAAAACCAGACATCCGCCATTTCGATCAGAATGTTGTTTATGTTATAAAAATGTTGTTTTTCATCACTTATTGGTTGCAACATGAAAAAATGATTCCACGAAATTCGGCGTTTGTAGAATGACAATGATAAATAATTTCAACAAGGAAACTTCAAAATTGTAAACCGTTCAAAGTCAAAAATCTGAAAACCACTTGTCTGGTTATTACCGGAAGCCACACAGTTGTAACATGAATTGGTAAAATGAATCGTATTCAGAAAATCGTACAGCGAGAATTTCACACATGGTTTCAGCAGTTGTGCCTCCGATGTCCTCGCAGAATTTATAAAAAGCTTCCAGGTACGCTTTGTACAGTGTGTTTCTGATGATCTCGATGTTCATCTCGTCGAGATCCTGTTCAGAGATGCAGTCAACGAAAAATGGAGCTGGAAAAAAGACAGGTCACCATTATTTTTTTTTGTTAAACTGTCATTAAATTTTTTTAAAATTAATTTTTTTACGCGGCAGTTAGAAACTGATCTTACCCTATCTGGGACACATTTTCATTTCATGATAAATTACATTTCAGTTTACAAGCATGATTTAAAAGTTAAATTGATTATTTTGAAGTAAATTTAGACAATACAAAAGAATTTTCATAGTACAACAAAGATCGGAGATATAGAAGAAGAAAAAGAGAGAAAATAGAGAAAGATAAAAAAGATACAAATTATTATTTTGTACCCAGTGGCGTATCAACAAGAACAGCGTTATAAAGTTCAGCAGGAGTTGCAGCGACGTGAATGGCTTCCATCTGTTCGAAACTTCCCAAAGGATGACATTTCGGGATAAGTTCAGAGATGGGTCTCTGGTGGAGGGTGCCGGTGATAAGGAGGATGATGTTGTCGATCATGTAGCTGTACGTGATGAAGTCGAGGAACTGCGACAGCGGCTCCACCGAGTGATTGCGCAGGTGCTGGAATTCCACAACTAGCTTCTCGCGCAGCTTGTCGTCGATGACGCTCACAGCCAAGGGCGACGGCTCATTTGCCAGGAAACTTCCATAATCTGTCCCCGCCAGATGTAATTTCAGATCTAAACAAACATTCAACGTCAAACACAACATAACCTAACAAAAGAGAAAAAAAGGATTTCTGGAATCTTGAAAAAAGGAATTAATTTGTCACGTGAGTTTTGACGTGAAAGGGTCAGAAAGTTTTGGATCATCAAAAACCTAACCTCAAAAAAGTTGATGTTTTCAAAACAAAAGGTTGTTTTTGTTGTTGAAAATTATTTATTGAAGGATGAAAAGTTTGGTTGAGGGAAAAGAGGAAACAGTACCTTCGAGGGTTTCACACTGGACGAGATTGAGGTACTCGGTCTGCTGGAGAATACCGCACTTGAAACCGCGACAGAGGCCCTCCAAATAACCGCCGTCGATGTTGAAAAGACAGCCCTTCATGTTGGACGAGTGATTGGCGACGAATCAAATTTCAAAATAACTTGCGTCAATAAGACAGACCCATCCGTCGGTCCCGGACTCGCCCTATTTTTTGACGTCCGTGTCGTCGATCATATGACTCGGTTGGTTCCGCGAGTGTCCGCCAGGTGGCCGAGGACACGTGACTAGCCAGCAGATAATTCGAGGATTAAAATCCATATTGACGACGCCATTTTTCGAGAAAATTTTGTAGGAAGAAAAAGTAAACAAAAATTGAAAATATTTTGTTATCATTTGTTTACCTTTTTCAACCTTTCATTTGATAACAAAAATAATAATTTTGTTTGTTTATTTATTTCATTTACCTTTCCTGTTTTTGTTTATACTTGGAGAAAAGAAAACGTCTTTGTTTACATTTCGTTGCGATGAAAAAAGCACAAATATCTTTAGTTTTTGTTTTGTTATTGTTTGTAAACAAGATGAAAAAATTTTGTTTACATTTGTTTGTTTTTAAAATTATTCATTTAATGAAATTTGACACTCAAAAATTGAGAATGTCGTTCCAGATAAGACATTTTTGATATAAATTGATAAAGCAACAATGCCACCTTTGAACTCAATTCGAAACGCGTGATTGGCGCGAAAGTACGTCAAGGTCAATGTCTTATAGGTTATGTTCACTAACCATCGATGACAACGATCAACAGAATTCGGTCCAGTTTAATCAGCGACGGGTGTGGGAAACAAAAAAAATCGCCCAATGGAAATCCTTAACGTGTAAACTCAAACAGACATCCGCATCTTGAGATTTTTGATAAAAAATTTAGTGTTTTGTTTTTTCAAATCAAATTACAAAAATGGTGCCAAAGTCCTGCTTTTTTTGGAGGTCATTTCTGTTCGTCAGTTTTGTTTTTAAATTATGTTCTTCTGGAGAAATTCCGCCCCCAAAAATTGGTAACTTTTATTTCCTGTCACATGTTTTGTTTACAATTTTAGTTTTCATTCCAGTTTGTTGTTTTTAATTTTTTTTTTGTTTACATGTTTTCATTTCGTTTGAAAATTTTTTTTTCACTTCATCTTGTTTGTTTACATTTATTTATATGTTGTGTTTATATGTTTTGTTTGAAATTTGGTTTGTAATTTGATTATTTAAAAATTATTTACATTTATTTAAGCAATAATTGGAGGTGGAATAGGAGGAGCTGCTGCCTCCCATTACTTGACAAAACTTTTTCAAGGTAACCTTGAAATTGACCTCTTCGAATCGGACAAAATTGGCGGAAGACTCGCCACGGTCGAAGTTCAAGGTCAACAGTTTGAGTCCGGAGGTTCCATCATTCATCCTCGAAATAAATATATGAATGATTTCGTGTCACTTTTAGGTAAATAAAACTTTTTAAAACAAAAAAAAAGGTAAACGAAATTTGTTTGTATATTTTATTTGTTTTTATTTTCGTCCAAACTTTTTCATCCTTGAATGTAGATTATTTTAGTTGTTGTTTAAAAAGTTTTATGATTTTTTCAGGACTTGAAAAAAGGCCGGAATCGTCAAGCGAACTAGCTGGGGTTTGGAACGGACAAAAATTTGTCTTCACTGAAAGTGAATATGATTTTATGAATTATTTAAATTTGATTTATCGATATGGATTGCAACCTTTTCATTTGTACAGGTTTGAGATTCAATACTTTTGTAAACATTGACAAACATTTTCAACAAATTTTCTCATATAATTTTTTGTTTTTTTTTGTTTTTTTTATTTTTTTTTGTTTGAAATACTTGGGAAATTGAAAAAAAAAAAGTAATTTAATTTATTTTCAGGTACATAAATTCGATCCTGTCAGATTTCGAAAAAATTTATACCCTTCAGGATAACAACCACGGGTTTAAAAACGTCAACGACTTGTTATCAGCGATGAACGCCGATTTTCCGCAACTTTTGCAGACGTCATTGAAAAACCACCTGTTGGATTCAGGTTACTCTGCAAAAATAATCGAGGAACTTGTGCAGTCCACCGTGGTTGTTAATTATGGCCAGGACGTTTCTGACGTTCATTCGTTTGTTGGTTTGGTTTCAGTTGCTGGAGCCACCAGTGGACTTTGGTCGGTCAAGGGAGGAAATTATCAAGTAAACAAAAACAAAAAATAATAAATGATAAAAAATAAAAAAACAAAAACAACAAAATAAATTACAATTTAAAAATATGTTGTTTTTTTTTATTTTTTAGGTTCCAGAACACCTGATAAGAAAAAACGCGAACGTTCAAGTGGTTCCCTCCCTGGTGGAAAAAGTTCGTTACCTGGGGAAAAATGCAACTTACCAGTACGAACTCTTCTACAACACAAAACCAAATTGTAAAAGACAAACATTCAAAAACAAATATCGTTTCAATTCAACTTTAACCCATTGCCGTTAATAACGTCACTTTTAACGTCTTTGTGTTGGTTCTAAGGTTGTGTGCGTGGACCAATGGGAGTGCTCGAAATATTCTCTGTCTTTTGATTAGAGTGAAGTGGCTACAGTTGTACGCACTTTCTATTGGTTTTCGTACTTTGAGGTTATGTAGGTGGCGCTTGTGGCGTCGACGGCGATGGGTTAAATGAACGAATTAAAATAAATGAATTAATTAATTAACTGAAACTAACTAATTAATTGTTTTGATTCGATAAATTTATTGATTTATCAATCTGAATATGTTTTTTTTATTGAAACTGGATGTTAACATTTTATTTTTCCAGCCCATGGAAATATGTTGAGCGAGTTGTACAATATCGTGATAATAGCAGCGCCGCAGACGACCGACCAGCCAAACCGGTTGGCGTTCGAGCACTTCCCGGAGTACATGGACCTCTCGTTTGCCGGCAAGTACCAGACGACGGTCGCGGCTTTCACCCAAGCCAAACTCAACAATTTGTATTTCGGCTTGAAGGATCCCCTCGGAGCCATTCTAAGCTGCGATCCTAACAAAACTGTCATCAATTCTGTATCAAAACTTGTAACTGTTTTTGGGGACAAGATTCGTAAGGTCGAACCCGTCTGGAAACTTTTTAGCAGAAAACCTCTAACTGAAAGTTATCTTTCCAAAATATTCAGTAAGGTAAAACGAGCAAACGACAATTACAATTTTTTAATATTATTTTTATTTCTGAATAAATTATTTGAATTTGAATTCAATCTTTGATTAGAATGTGATAGAAAAATTAAATATACCTTTTATTTCAGCGTGAAAAAATAGACGAGATAAAGTGGAAGGCGTACCCAAAATACTCAACAGAATATAGAAAGGACAAATTTGTCCTGAACGATTTTTTGTACTTTGTAAACGCGATAGAATGGGCAGCGAGTGCGATGGAGATGAGCGCCATTGGTGCTAGAAACGTTGCGATCCTGGCCCATCAGCACTACCTTGAAAAATACTCCCAAACGGTAAAAACGACCGGGAGACAAAACACAGAACTGTAGAGTAAACGACAAGAAATTATATTTTAAAAAAAAAAAAAAAAAAAAAAAAAAAAAAAAAAAAAAAAAAAAAAAAAAAAAAAAAAAAAAAAAAAAAAAAAAAAAAAAAAAAAAAAAAAAAAACGGTTAATTAAAAATAATAGAATTAATTACGAGTCTTGTGTATCTAAATTCGATCTAAATCAAAGTGTGATAAATTATCCAGATTTTTGTCTTTTCCAGGACAAAATGACAAATTTTGTAAGAAAAATAAATAAAAATGCGAAGAAAAAAAATGAACACAAAATAAAAGTAGAGGAAAATCTAAAACGATCGCAGGCCGTAGAAACTCTTCTCCTTGAAAAGTTTGAAGAACCGTTGAGTTTTGTTCTGGCAGAGTTTGGGCACCGCGTTGGTGGGAGTTTTGTCGAGCTCGCGGTCCCAAGTTGGCGGCGACTCAATTCCAAATGGACTGTACAGCTTTGTTGGCGTCCGTCCGAGCAGATCCCGGGACCTCGTTTGCGGGGTTTGGAGGTTACAATTTTTCGGCGTGAACTGCTCCTCTAGGATGTGACATCTTTTTGTTGACGTTTTAAATTTCTGGAAATAGGCAAAAATAATTGACAAACAGTTGTTTCAATTGTGTTGTCAACAAAAACAAAAAAGGAACACACAAAACGGTTTGTTTTGAAAAGATACTTGAAAAAAGAATGTCCAAGGACAGTAAATAAAAAAAATTATTTTGATTGAAAGAAAAGAACTTGATAAAAACAAAAACAGGAAATGTTTTGTTGTGAATACCTGTGAAAAAGTGTCCAAGGACAATTTGACATTGGACCAGGTCCTGGTGATCCTTACGGCGCCATTTCGTAGGACCCTGCGGGAATCCTGGGAGATGTTCTGCCAACTCCTGTCGCCTTTGTTCGAGCAGGCACTGTCCTCCTTGTCGAATTTGTCCTGGAGTCGTCTGCGCAAGCGACTTTTCTGATTCTTAGAATGAATTTGCGACCCCGCGGCGTCCTCGCGGTGAAATATAAAGGAGATACTTCTCATATCTGAAGGCATGTTTTCCTCTTTTTCTTTCTCCCAACACTTAATAAGATCACGAAACTTTTACTTTCTGTCGAAAACCACCTTTTTTCACTTGTTTTGACTCATTTGTTTTTGTTTATCGTTTATTATTTGGGTTCTTTTGTTTACGAATTCTACGAGCAGTTTTGTTTTCGTACGAAACTCGACGCGTTCTGTTCCGCTCTGTTCTCGCGTGGTTTAACGGATTTTAAATCTAACGTACCTTCAAAGGGGGAGATTTAAATTCATACGTCAGACCCTATCTGAACGCTCATTGGTCGGGGAGTGTGCGTGCGCCGGTAATTTTTTTTTTGACTGTTGCTCGAGGATTTTGCAATGAAAACAAAAATAAATGTTAATAACAATTGAAATGGTAACAATCGAAATTGAAACATAAGAAGAATATTTTATGTAGGATAAAAATTACAAAAGATGAGATGTAAACAAAGGTGATTCTTTGTTTACACCTGGTGGGGATTGAAATAAATAAACAGCGATGAACTTTTTTGTTTTTATTTGGAAATGTAAAAATAAAGATAATTTTATTTTTTCAACAAAATATAAACAAGTTAAACCTTGTTTACATTATAAATGTAAACAATGATGAAATCTTTTGTTTTCGTTTGGAAATGTAAATAACGGTGAAGATATTTTTAGAAATTTATATAAACAAAGTTAAATTTTTTACTTGAAATGTAATCAAATATGAACGTTTTGTTTTCGTTCAGAATATAAACAAAGTGACCCTATTTCTTGTTAGTAAATGTAAACAATTTTTTGTCTTTGATCAAAATCAAAACAAAAGTTCAAATGTTTGTTTGCCAACGTATATATTTACAAAATATTGTGTTCTTTTTATACAGAAAACAAGTACAAATTCTAGGCTAGGCTTGCGATATTTACAATTTTATCAAAACAAATACGAGAAAAATGGAAAAATATTTATACAATGTTAAATATTTGTTGACGGTCAAGGTCATTGAATATTTAAATTTAAAAAAATGGCTACCAATCGTTTTCATCTCTTGAACAAACATTAAAAAAAAACTTTCCGAAAAAAATTTCTTAAAAATCAGCCCTTAATCATGATCATGTGCACATCCTTGTCACTCTTCACCATCTTTTCTGCCCGCTCGCTGCCGACGACCGCGGCAAGTTGCAAAACGTCATACTCCGAGTACATCACCAGCACACTCATGTTGCTCTCGGAGCCTGCTTTGGGGTTCTGGTAGCTCTCCTGCATCAAATTACAAATCTCGGGAAAAAAGCCTGGCACCATCGGAGGGCCATAAAATATCAGATGTCTGATGCCCTTGATCATCCGACGGTGAAAAAAGTGCGCCCTCTCTGAGTAGATCATAAAATGTGCGTCGCTATGGAAAAACATGTCCCTCGCCCTGGCGACCTTCGCCTCCTTGGTGTACTCGCAGATCTGCACGAAACTTAGCTCCTCTTCGTTCATGAAGTTCCTCAAGGTCACGTAGTCGTAATAGGACGGCACAAAGATCATCGTGTGATTCATGATCGGGTCCCTGTAGTGGGGCAAAATTTTCTTTTTGAAAAATTCAATTCGGCCGTCAATCAGATGCGTCGGAGATTTGACCTTGAAACGTTGGAAATGTATGGGTACTTGGACGATCGTCTGCGAGACTGATCCTGTGTTGACCTTGTTTATGACCTTCACCTAAAAGTAACGACGAATATCGTTATCAAAACATAAACAAACGTTTTATTCTGTTTTGTTTCACATATTGAAATGTAAACAAACATTTTGAACGATTATTTACCAAATATTTTGGTTAATAATATAATATAATTTAATATAATATAATATAAAAAAT
The DNA here is from genome assembly GCA_030522925.1 of Trissolcus japonicus. Lineage (NCBI taxonomy): Eukaryota > Metazoa > Arthropoda > Insecta > Hymenoptera > Scelionidae > Trissolcus > Trissolcus japonicus. Next base: position 92,592 of record JAPYZS010000378.1, on the reverse strand, counting down.
GCGATTTTTTTACATTTCAAAACATTAATGATGAAACAAAAACAAAGGACTGAAAAAAAACATACCTTGCCAGCATAATTCGTGCAATGTTTATTGAAAATCGAATGGATCTCAGGAAGTTGAAGCGAGGAGAAAATCAAAGTTTGTCGATAAAATTTCGTGAGACCCGCAGCGCACCAGCTGCGCACGCGCGAAAAATCCGTGTCGTGAGCCGATTTCGGTTGCAGATGGAGGTGGGAGAAGAGGTGGATTACGTGGTCCCAGTTTTGCATCAAAAACAGTTCCGATTGGTCGAAGACAAGGAGCTCGACGGACGAGAGGAAATCGTAGTCGGAATTTTCCTCGCCCTCCGCACCAATGAGAACGCGCAGCCCGAGTGGAGAGCTAACGATGATGTCCGACTGGTAGAAGTTGGAGTACAACTTCAGGGTTTTTTTCGTCACAGAAATGCCGATCTTGAAATTGTCCTCCACGTTGCCCTTGAAGGTCAACTCGTAGTCTTCTGGTTTAGGTTTGCGTTTTGGGAGAGCGAGCTCGTTACCGGAGAACTCTTGGAGGAAACGGTTTTTGTTCACCACTGAACCCCCCTTGTCTTCGCCTATCAGAATACTGATTAGAGTTTGAACGAGTAGGAGACACGAATGTTTGAACGGAACCTGAAAACAAAAGTAAATATTACCAAACATTGTTACATACATTTTAATTCTTTTGAATGTCCTTAAGGAATTTTCTTTAAGGTCAATCGAAAGAGTTATTGGTTTTGTAAATAAACTTTTGTTTATTGACCTTTTTAATATTAATATAAATTTTGACCTTGAGGAATATTCTTCAAGGCCAAATGTTTTTTATCAAATTTGTAAACAAACCTTTGTTCGAAGGAGTCCGAATTCGGACTCCTTCGAATGACCTTGAGAAACGTTTCTCAAGGACATTGGAAGTTTATTTCAAATGTTACATAAATGTTTGTTTACAAATTCAAAATCCTCAACTAACCATTTGTTTACAAAGTTTCTTATGATCAAATTTGTGTACGTTGTCTTTGTTTCAACAGAAAACAATAACAAAACAAAAAACAACTTACTATTATCAAAACTTTCGGTCTGACCAATCCCTGATCGCGATATTCATCAGGAACCAGATGCGCCGCCTTCTTCATCTTTTGCAATTTAGCATTATGATGAAGAATTTTCGTTCTGGTCTTGAGAACGTGATTAACGGCGTGCAAACAGTACAAAAACCGAATCTCGTCGGCATTGTCAAAAGTTCGTTCCATGAACAAAATGTCCTGATAATTGTTGATGATAGAAAAAAGTTCCTTCTGCAAATTGGTCAAAGGACTTGGATTCAAGGACGAGACGTCCTCTTTGATGTTGGAAAAGTTTGCTCGACTCAAATTGTTGATGATTTGCGGTTTGATGTGGAGTTTTTTGAAATCTACTTTCTGGATCCTTTCAGGAACTTTTCCCGGGGTTGTATACGTTTTGTCCTCCAGGATTGAGAGTTTTACCTTCTTTGTTGCTTTTTCTTCCGATTTTGGAATCATACAGATGACGTTTCCTAAAAAAACAAATGAACATCTTACTAACACAAACAAACACTAACATTGTATTTGTTTTTAAATAAAGAATTGATTGTTTGTAAACAAATTTTTTTTCATAAAGAATTGTTTTGTTTACAAACGGATAATTGGTTTTGTTTATAGAAAAAATATCTTGTTGGATTCTAATTTTTTTCCCAGCTTTTCAAATAATCAAGGTCAATCTTCAAGGTCAATTGCTTTTTGTTTTACCTAAAGTTGGCCAACTGAGTTTCTCCACATTATATTCAACGGGCATTTTTGATACAGCAGAGAGAAGACCTTCACTAAGATCGTTTTTCAGATGAAGGGAAAAAGGATCCTCAAGTTCTCCAGCATCTTCTTTCTCCGTCACGAGATCCTCCTCGTTTTCATCTTCAAGCTCTATGTTGACCTCTCTGTTTTCGTCTGATTCAACTTCACAACTTTTCGCTTTAATTTCCTCATCACTTTTTAATAAACGTTCTTTTTCTTCCTCAACTTCTTCATCGCTTTTTAATAAATTTTCCTCTTCCTCTTCTTCATTTTCTACATCGTTCTCCTCCTCACTTAAATCTTCACTCTCATCTTCTTCGTCAGACGATTCTATGGCTTCCAACCGTTTGCCCTCGGTTTTGAAAGTGGACAAAAGCGAGTCCAAAAAATTGGTCCCAGTTTCCACCTCTTCTTCCTCACCGGAACTTTCATCGCGATTTTCCTGAACACGTTTCCTCTTCAGCTTTTGCTCTTCCTCGACCCTCCGGCGACGCTTTTCAATCTCATCATTTTTCAGCTGACGTTCCTTCACGTAAGAAGCGGTTCTTATGTCGAACTTGCCCTTCTTCGGTTTCGCCTTTTTGAACCGATCCTGATCGTTTTTGTTGAACCTTTGTTTGCCGCCCCGTACGGGCCTTCGGTGTCTCACCATTTTTTAACCTCACTTTTTTTCACGTGTTGACACACACAAAACCAAAACACAACTTTTGCAGAGCAGCAAAAGGTCACGTGTAAAGTCACAACTTGGCGGGAAATTTTGAAAGTCTTGCAACTTGTATGTTTTGGTTTTGGTTGTGAAGGTTGAACGAGGTGAATTTGTTTGTTTATATTATGACGAGAAGTACATTTTAACGTTTGCTAGACAGTTTAATTGTAAGTGAAGAGAGAAAATAATTTTGCGAAAACTTTTGATTTTGAGGTTAGGTTTCGCGTTTTTCTCAGTCATCGATTCTGACAACATCCGGACGTAAACAAAACAAACAACATTATACTTATTTCTCACAGAAATTTGTGGTAGAATTGTTGAAAAAAATATCAAAAAGACTTTCTGGAAATGACGTCACACGGTAAGGTTGAAAATGAGAAGCTGCGGAAGAATCTGGAGGAGCAGCTCGACAGACTTCTGCAAGAACTTGAGGATTTGGAAGAGTGCAGGTTATAATTTTGTATTATTTTTTGTACATCTATTTGTCGGTAAAGTCACACTGTTTATTATTTTGTTGTTCAAATTATTTCATTGTCCATCAAATTGTGTATTCCAAATTATTTCCAGGGAGGAATTGGGTGAAGATTCTTATGCAGAAGCAAAAGAATCAACGATGGAACAGTTAAGAGAATTCAACGAAAGATTGCAAAGATTAACTTCTGGAAATGTTTCTCTGATTGACGAACTTGGTGCCATGCAATTAGTAATTTGTTTCAATTCATAATCCAACAGTTTTTTTCTATTTTAATAACATTGAACAAATAAAATTGAAAATGATTTTGTCAGGCAATCCAGGCAGCAATTAGTGCAGCTTTCAAGACTCCAGCGGTGATTCGGATGTTTGGAAAACGTGAGCCAAACCAGCTCAGAGCAAAGATGTCGGAGATCGACCGCGACATCAAACTAGGAAAACTAAATCAGGAAGCTGGTGAGCGACAGAAGGGCGAGATTGTCAACGCCCTGAAACATTTGGGTGAGAAACTGGAACCCGCTGAAGAAACCCTCCTGGAGAAGCTCGCACTTGACGGTTTTGCTGGCACGAATTTCGTCAAAGTCAGCGACAACGCTGATAAAAGTCAGATCGCCCTGAGCATGGCTGGAAAGCAGATCCAGGCTGCTAAGAGTACTTGATTATGAAAGAACTTTTTGTATTCCTCGCCATTCTTCGATGTGATATATTGTGTAACTTGTACGCTAGATTTTAGTTATTTTATTGACTTTAATTAACTCGATGTAACTTTTTTTATAACTTTGAATCAACCCATTGTCTGTACGGCCATTTCCTCATTCACGACTTTTAATATCATAACAATCAAACTATTACCATCTCAACTATGTTGATTTCAGTGGATTGTTTAGACAGTGTGTTGAAAAATGTACCAAATAATATAAAATTCATAGAACATTTTTTCCATTCAATTATTGTTGATCCTCAATTGATTTTGTTTTTTAGAAAATAATTGGGAGGTTCTCTATTAGTACATAATATATTTATATAATTTCAAAAACCTAAATTAATATTTCAGAATTATTATTCAGGCGGACATTAAATGTAACATTTTTTAATATTCTTTAATATCTATTATCTCCGTCTAATATTCTCTGAATATCTTGTGCTTATAGGGTTGGTGCGCAGCCTCGTAGTATTATAAGGAAAATATACTAACACCCCCCCTGGAGGAACGTGAAACACTTTATTAATCACAGGACATACAAATTCGAAACAAAACTATTATCGCAAACGTTGCGTACATTATATTTACACTATTCAAGCTAGTCTGTACAATAAAACCGAAGACTCGCGAGGACCCTTTGAATTGAAGATGCTCAGCAATCTCTTCATCGGTGGTTACGCCATATTGTCTCGAAATTTATAAATAGCAACTTATTCGTCAAACGTTTGTGCTGGGACCTCGTGTCTTCCTGGCTATAATACCGCTAATCTCCGGCGCCTCAGAAGTTTTTGCTGGTTTTGATGTCACTCTTGATGTGTTTCATGATGTTATCAATGACATCTCTGCTGGTGGCACTGCCACCGAGGTCCTGAGTATGGATCCCCTCAATGATAGTCTTGTTGATGGCGTTCTGAATCACCGCGGCGTGCTGCTTGTGGCCTAGATGGCGCAGCATGTCGACGGCCGCGTTAAGCATCGCGATAGGGTTGGCGATGTTCTTGCCCGCGATGCTCTTGCCGGTGTTTCTGGTGCCTGGCTCAAAGATCGCATACTGTTCGCCGTAATTTTTGCCCGACAGCAGACCAGCGCCACCTAGCAGTCCACAGATGACGTTCGAAGTGATCGAGCCGTAAAGGTTGGTCGTAACGATGACGTCAAACTGGTGCGGATTCGAGACCAGCTGCATGCAACAGTTATCTATGATCATGTCATTGTGGACGATGTCCGGGTACTCCTTGGCTATTTTTTTCGAGATCTCCAGGAACAGGCCGTCGGATAGTTTCATGATGTTTGCCTTGTGGACTGTCGTCACCTTCTTCCTGCCGTGTCTTTTGGCGTACTCGAAGGCGTACCGAGCGACTCGCTCCGAGTTTGACTTGGTTACAATTTTCATGCTCTCGACCACGCCTTCCACGCTCTCGTGTTCCAACATGGCGTACTCGCCCTCGGTGTTCTGACGGATGATGGTGATGTCGATGTTCTTCTGTCGCGAGGGAACGCCCGGGTACGACATGCAGTGCAACACGTTCACGTACAGGTCCAGCTCGTTGCGGATTGCAACGTTACGGGAAATCACGCTAGCTTCTTTTGAACGTGTTTCGATGTTACCTTTCAACGCAACGCCGTTGCGACGAATCGAGGTTATCGCGTAGTCTAAGTCGTCATTATTGTCCGCGTTTGGGTCGATGTCGATGTCTTCAAAGTCTACTGGAACACCGGCATAACTGAAAACCTACAAGAATTATTTGATCAATTTCTTGTTTTTTAATAAATTGAAATTGATAACAATGATGACTTGGAGTAAAAATAACAAACCTAATTTATGTTTTGGAAAAACATGAGTTTATAGAATTTATGAAAAAAATACAGTACGATTACCTAATGACCTTGAGATAATTGTTTATTTTTTAAAGAGCAAAGGGACAGAGTTTGAAATAAATGATGTTCAAATGAGAAAAATACGAAATGAACAAAGTTAACCTCTTTAACATATCCCATCAACTCGGGACCTATGCCAGCGCCAGGTAAGAGTGTGACAGCATGTCTTCCGCCGTAGTGTGCCTTTGGTATTGGCATGATTTTCTTCATGGCCGGAGTTTTATGTTGGATGTCGAAGGCTGACATGGACGAGGCATACCTGTGCAGCTGGGGCACCACCATCTTCGGCTGCACGAGCCTCATCACCGATCGCGTCGACATCTTTCTTTCACACTTTCCCTCGAGCCTTCAAACCTCCTCGAAACCGACGAAACTTCTGTCCTCGAGTCTGTCCTCAGTTTTCCGCAGATCTCGCCAGTTGAATTTGGACAGACGAATTTTTCAGACTTGTGCCAATTTCGCCATTTTGGAAATTTCGTCTGGTCTGCTCCGCCACTGATTGGCGCAGGTTTTCTTTCCTTGTCTATCGTACGGTTAATGAAAAAAGAAAAAGGGTTGGTTGTTTTTAGTTTCTTCTGTTGTTGGTACCAATATCTAGGGTAAAGTTACTAAAACGTTATTCGCGGGGAGAACAAAATATTTAATTTCTTTGTTGAAGAAAAATCATGGCAGCTCCCATGAATAAATAAATTATCTGAAACAAAAAATTCTAACGGGCCTGGTGTACGATTCTTGTTGGTTGTTATAGATGGCGTTGTTTTAGGTGTGTGCAAATTCAAAATTTCAGTTTCAATTTCCAACTTTTCTGAACAATACATCGGGATAATAATGTTCTCTGGTATACAACAGTATTGTATTTCAACTATACAAAAAAGTATGTAAATTCATCTATACAATTTATGTACAACCAGCGCCACATACGGCGCCAAATGTTGATCCTCATAAGGATCAATAATTCCCATCTTGTCTAGAGACAGGCACTCCAACAAGGAGATTATTTTTTGGTGTGCACGTAGATGGCGCGAGTTTCGCCAGGTGGACAACGTATCCGAACTGTGCTGCGTGTAGTTTCCTGTCCGTATCGATGACTGCCATGCACTCGTAGCCCTGCTTGGTTTTCTTGTTCTCCTCATCGTGCGTCTGATCTGCCGCGTGGCCTAAAACCAAATAACTCCTTTTGTCGATGGCATTTTTGAAAATTAAACTACGAGGATATGAGATGTGATGGCAATCTTGGATGGAACCATAACAGCAGGGACAACAAACAAAGATGGCGCCTCGGACGATGCTATGGCGGATCACTAGATCTGTCGCTACTCCACAGGCGTGGAGGGAAGTTCCTAAAAGAAAATAAAAACGAAAGTCAAAGATTGTGTTATATTTTATATCTATCAATTATATATAATATTATAAACCTATATCGAAATAGCCTTTAAAATAATCCAAGTTGCTCTGACAAAAATGGACGTTCCGCAGCGCCATCTTGTGGACCCTTTTCCTGGCGATTTTCAATGACTCCTCCTTGTTTTCAAGAAGGATAATTTTGCAATCGGGCAAAAGGCAGGCAATAAGGATTCCGAGATGCCCGGACCCGGAACAAAAATCCACGATGATGTCACCTGGTTGGGCGAGTTTTACAACGGGTTTCGCAAGGTTTTCCAATTGCTGGAATTTCCTCTCGAGTCGCTCAGGTGGCAGTGCCCCGCCCTCTGGTGTCGCTTCGTAGGGAATTTTGTCCCTGTCAATAGTTTCCTCAAACCCAAATGGATAAGGCTTCAATTCTATCTCCAGGTTGTTACTTTTGATCTAAAAAATAAAAAAGTTTAAACCATCGTTTACATGTACAATTTTGAGGTTATGTTCAGTTCAATAAATACCAGGTCCAAGGAACTTTCCACTTCTTCCTGTCTGGTAAAAATCTTATTTCTGGGCTTGTACTTTTTCTGGTCGCTTCTGTAGAGACTTTTGTTCTCCACTTCCGGAACAACGTAACTCTCCTCTGTCTCACAGCGCCCTCTGTCTGCCGAGAACAGCGATTCCAGCGCCCCCGAAATTCCGTCATTCTCCATCAATCTTCCGTACCACTTTTCTAAAAAGGGAAAGTGTTTCAGAATTCGCAAAGGCAAAATTTCCGTCACCAATTTATGGACGCAGACGAGGATAATCAAATCCGAGATCGTCAAGGTGCTGCCCTCTGCATAGGAATGGTCGGGATTGCCCTCTTCGTCCCTCGAGATATCAATTTTCAATCCGTTCCTCGAACTCGTGTACTTTTTGATGTTGTGCAGACGGACCGGCTGTTCTAGATGGCGCTCGAATCGTGCCAGAGTTTCCGGCAGCGTCCGCGAGGTGGCGTTGTGGCTTTTCAGTGTGTCGATTATGTCGACCTCGCAAAACCTCGTCCACACGGAGACCTCCGAACAGGACAGCAAACACGACATCTTGAATCCCAAGAGTCCCAAATGATTTGCACTCAATTTGACGATCCGCCGTAAGATGGCGCAAAGGCCGGCGATGGTGGCGCCACCGTCAGCCTCTACAATGTTTGGTAATTCGCAAAGTTTCGACGGGTAGGGAAGCTCGGAGGGATGGAAAAATGAAGGCGTGGGGAAAGAAGAAAGATCGATGGAAAAGGACCTGTCGTTCTTTGGGACTTCGAGCACGAAGTTCAACGAGATGGGGGCGCTGGTGTAGTTTACCAAAAAGAGGGCTATTGTTGTTTCAATAGGGGCAACATAGGGGGAGCTGTCTGAGTGGAACTTCAGGTACAGTTGGTCCATTTTGAAAAAAATGGAAGGTGAAAAAAGTGGGATTTGAAAAAATTGGAATCTTTTTGAGGTTAGGGTTTTCTTTAAATGCTGGCTCTTAATTGACGGGCAACTTTTCGTATCATCCGTTGACGCAAGACGTTCTCACGCCAAAAAACGGTTAGGCAGGAGAGAACAGAGAGGGCTAACATCGACACGAGGAACTTCCAAAAAGCACGCTCTTCCAACCAAGCTACTTTGTCGCAGCTGGAAAAGAAAAATTAAAAAATTGAAAAAATTTTTTTTTTTATTAAAAAAACAATAAACAAATTTTATTGTTCATTTGTTTACCTTCTGATCAATGTTTCTCCGCTTTTACACTTGATAACTTCCTTGAATCTTGCATGTACGCAAACCCCAACACTTTCACTAGCGATTTCAAAGGCACTGCAAGGATGACATTCGTTGATGACTTCGAAAGGTTCTCCTGAACTGCACGACGTGTTGTTTTCCTGGTTTTCAACCACGGGTTTCGAGTCCGCTGTCTCTCCCGTCCAATGGCTTTCCACTATCAGAACCAAAACTGTCAAACTAAAAATAAACAATTACAATTAAAATCATCATTTTGTAAGAAAAATTTAATTGTCAATTGTTCTTTATCAAAATCATTAGCATCTTTACCGGATAGGATAACAAAATATATAGATAACCTTTTTGATACAAATTGTCCAAAGTGCAATTTTGAGGTTAGGATTCGAACTCACCCGCCCAGGAGAATGACAGCCAACAACATTCGCTTCTTCGAGCAAGATTCAATCATTTCTAATCTTCTAATCAGATGACAATATATTGTGCTCAAACAAATCTAAGATTGATTTTTTCTCGTCACAAAAAAGCAAAAACAAGCTGTTTTTGTTTCATTTCATCTTCTGTCTTTGTTAGTTTGACATTGCGCGTTGGTCCTTTGCGCAGTTGTGTCATCAATTACACGAATGCACCTGAAGTGTCAAATGCCCTCATTTTTGTTATTTAAAAAACTAAAGAAATAAAAAGTCAAAACAAAAAAAGGATTTTTACTTTAATAACCCATAGTTTAAAAAACTTGTTTGACCTTCAGCTATATTTTTTATACGAAAAATGAGTTCAATTATACGAGTTTTTATGATTACACATTTTTGATGAAAAAAAAAAACGTTTTTAAGTCACATACTGTTTAAGTTTTCGTTGCAACATTTTTACCTCGAATAAAAAACAACAGTTGATCTTATTTGACCTTCAAACATACTTTTCATACAAATCATCAATTTTTTATTTACATCTGTTGTCAAACAATATGAGATGTGACCTTGATATAAATAAATCACAACATATTGTTTACACGATTCAACATTTTGACCTTGAACAAAAAACGAAATAGTTTTTTGACACCTATATTTTTAACCAATTGTTTACTATTGTTATAATTAAAAATATTTAAAAGTTTTGTCTCTTTAATTTGGAATTTCGATCTTGAGAAAAGGATTCATCTTTTTGCTTCAAATCTCGAAGTGTCATTGTGTTTACAACCGTAAAAAACAAAAAGAACAAAATTTTCTTATCAAAACAAACAACAACAAATCATATAATCTATCTTTTATTTATTATTTTTTCTTTTTCCTTTTTTTCATAAAAGTACTGAAATCGTTTCTAGTTTGACATTTCGACCTTGAATAAAAGACCGAACCTCGGATCGAACAAAAAACAAAACAGTTTTATATCCTTTGACATTTGCATCTTCACTTTTAGGCCAAATTGTTTTCAAGTTTGTAAACAAACTTTGAAAATTCGGATTACTTTTTAATGCGACATTTTGACCTTGAGGAAACCACACTTGTTTTTGTTCGTTTCCGGTTGGTTACAAGTTCATAACCGCGGAGAAAAGAAAAACAAACTCCAAAAACATTATTCTTATCAACAATCAAAATGTGAAAGTTGGTCGAGATGTCGCTGGTGTCGCGCGCCACACTCGTGCTGGCCGCCAACATCATCAGGTCACGTGACGGCGTCGTATTGATACGTGTCGGTGTCTCGCCACGACTCGCTGCCATTAGTCCGAGCAGCGCTCATTCCTCTGCACCGAGTCGCGCACGGCGTCCGACTTGAACCCCGCAATCTGACACAACAACAGCCGCCGCCATGGGCAGTGAGTACCAATTTTCATCCCTTTATTCAACCGTCCGTTCGAATCGTCACAATTTGAACAATTTTTTGAATTATCGCGCACCGGTTCGGCCGTGCTCCAATAACCTACAATTCTGACAAAAAATTGTTCAACCCCAACGCTATGTGATTCTCACGTCACTCATCAATTTTTCTCCTTTTCTCTTTCAGTCAAATTTCTCGAGGTCATCAAACCCTTCTGCAGCATCCTGCCGGAGATCGGCAAACCGCAGCGAAAGGTAAAATAATTTTAGAACTTTTTCCGCACCTGCGCGCGAGTTCCGTATGTTAAGTACAAAATTGAAATAATTTTTTGTCCTCCAACCTTTTTTGTTTGGTGGAAGGAACCAATTGAAGTTAACCAGATGGTTAGATTATGAAGGTCAAAATTGTTTATGAAGTTTTGTTTTTTTTTGTTTTCTAGAACGTTGAAGGTAATGAAAATGTCTCTTTTTGTTAACAGATTCAGTTCAGGGAAAAAGTGCTCTGGACGGCGATCACGCTGTTCATTTTCCTAGTATGCTGTCAGGTGAGTTGAGAATTTTTTTTGTTTCGGTGGCACAGGTTTGGGTTTATTGGAAAGGTCGAAGAAACAGGTGCCGTGACGTACCTTTTCTGTCACGATTTTCGGGCTACGGGTAGCGTCACGAGTACCGTTACTTTTTGGAGTTTCGTGACTGGTAACGTCAAATCCGGCCATGTGGCAGTTTTTACGGGCTCGAATTTTTTTTTGTTTGTTGGTAAACAAAATCGGTTGAATCACTTTTTAGGGGACGTTTTTGATTTATTTTTTATATAAAAAGTTTCTTATACATTTTTTATTTTTCTAAATTATTTTCTGTTTATCATTTTGTTTATTATTAATAAATAACTTTGTTTAATTTTTTCATAATTTTTTTCATTTAAATAAAAAGTTTTTCTATGGACATAAAATTTCAAAGTTATGTTCATTCATTTCTTTTTTCTAAATTAATTTTTGTTGTTTTAAATGGATTTTTGTAATTGCACAAACAAGGGATTATCAAATATTCAATTTGATATGAGATTAAAATTCTGTCCAAAATTGAGGTATTCATTTATTTGAAGATTAAAATCAGTTTCATTATGAAAACGAAAATAATTACAGAAAATGGATAGTGATTTTCAAAATGTAATCTGTAATTATGTTTATCTTATCTATTTTAACTACACATATTTTTTTCAAATTTTTATATCTGACAGTCTAAATTTTCCGAAGGTCATTTACATTTTTCAAAACAAAAGAATATTAAATAAATGAACAATAAATAAATATAAATAATAATAAATAAATTAATGAACAAATTTTTTTTTGGAATTTTTTTTTTTAATTTGAAATTGCTGAAAAAATATTATTTGTTTTTGATTTCAGATCCCACTTTTCGGAATCATGTCTTCGGACAGTGCGGATCCTTTCTACTGGATCCGTGTGATTCTCGCCTCAAACAGGGGAACACTTATGGAACTTGGTATCTCCCCAATTGTGACCTCCGGTCTCATCATGCAGCTTCTTGCTGGTGCCAAAATAATCGAAGTTGGCGACACACAGAAGGACCGCGCTCTTTTCAATGGAGCCCAAAAATGTAATATAAAATTTGTGTTCTTTTTTTTTTTTTTTTTTTTTAATTTATAAGATATTTTCAAAAGTGAACTTGAAAAACTTTTTTTAGAACTTCTTAATTTTTCAAAATCTTTTTTTTTTACTGTAACCTTGTTTTTAATATAACAAATTTAAAACAGGCGGTAAAATTCAAATCCAAAAAAGCAATAAACTATTTTTTATTTAAAAATAAGATGTCATTGAATTTTTTAATTAAAAGAGAAATTTTGTTTTTTAGTGTTTGGAATGGTCATAACTGTGGGTCAAGCGATAGTCTACGTAATGACCGGGATGTACGGCGACCCAGCTGAGATCGGAGCCGGAGTCTGCCTTTTGATCATCATCCAGCTTTTCGTCGCCGGTCTGATCGTTTTACTTCTCGACGAACTTCTCCAAAAAGGATACGGACTTGGCAGTGGAATCTCCCTCTTCATTGCCACCAACATCTGTGAAACCATCGTCTGGAAAGCGTTCTCGCCTGCTACTGTTAACACTGGTAATTTTCTTTTTTTTATTTTCAAAAATCATACAGAACGGAGTGAAATATTAATCAAACGTATCTTCACTCTTAGGAAGAGGAACTGAATTCGAGGGAGCTGTCGTTGCACTTTTCCATCTTCTTGCTACTAGGCAAGACAAGGTTCGAGCCCTGAGAGAAGCTTTCTACAGACAAAACTTGCCGAATCTGATGAACCTCTTGGCCACCATCTTAGTTTTTGCTATAGTCATATACTTCCAGGTTCGTGACGCAAGAAAAAAAACACAAGAATAAAAAAAAAATAAAAAAAGAAAAATTTTGAACCTTTTACGACCTTCTAAACATCTGTTTTTGAATTTTCGCAGGGCTTCCGAGTGGACCTTCCAATCACATCGAAAAAATACCGCGGTCAGCAGAGCACCTACCCGATCAAGCTCTTCTATACGAGCAACATCCCAATCATCCTGCAGTCAGCCCTCGTGTCCAACTTGTACGTGATCTCTCAAATGTTAGCTGTCAAATTCCAAGGCAACCTTATCGTCAATCTCCTTGGGGTCTGGTCGGACGTATCCGGCGGTGGACCTGCCAGGTCGTACCCCGTCGGCGGGCTCTGTTATTACCTCTCGCCGCCTGAGTCTGTTGGCCACATCGTGCAAGATCCAGTCCATGCTGTTCTTTATATCTTCTTCATGCTCACATCTTGCGCTTTCTTCTCCAAGAGTTGGATCGAAATTTCTGGAAGTTCTGCTAAGGATGTAAGCAGAGCAAAGATTAATTTTGAAACATGTTAATTTAAAAAAATGGTAATTTAAAAATGGTAATTTAAAAAATGGTAATTGTTTTAGGTTGCCAAGCAATTGAGGGATTCCCAGATGGTGATGCCGGGACACCGAAAAACGTCGTTGATCCACGAGCTGAACCGATACATCCCGACGGCTGCAGCCTTCGGAGGTCTCTGCATCGGCGCCCTCTCAGTCCTGGCCGATTTCCTTGGCGCCATTGGATCCGGCACGGGTATCCTGCTGGCTGTCACGATCATCTACCAGTACTTCGAGATCTTCGTCAAGGAGCAGAGCGAGATGGGCGGCATGAGCACGCTCTTCTTCTAATCGCATCATTTAATTTTCGATCCTCTCCGCCGTCCTGCGGCTAAGACGGCGGGGCCATCCAAATTTTTTCATCTACTTTTTTTTGTCTCACTTTTTAGTGTACGCATGCAATTTTCCTCTCGTTCGACAGGCAAGGTTTCTTCTTTTTTTTTTCTTTTTTTTTTTTTTTTCAAATCAACTTTTTTTTTTCGTTCAACTTTGGCTGACGAACGTAGAGGAGATAGAGCTGAACTTGGTGCATGCAAACGAAGACTGATACAACGTCAAAAGAAGAAAAAAAGAAACAACAAATGATTAAACAAATAAGCGATTCTGCGAGCCTGATTGAGAGTTGTAAACTAGGAGCAAATTGAGTTTCTCGACGTTGCTTGGATTTTTGTTTGTGGCTTACGTGATGTCATTCCTTTTGTATTATTCCCGACGATAATACGCGGTAATTTATTGTTGTCAAGACCCCCCCTTATTTTTTTGTACCGGAAGAAGATAGTCTTCCACGTCACATTTTCACTCTCTCCTTCGCCCGTTTTGACGCATGTATAAAAACAAAATTGACAGATCCGCGACGCTCCCTCCAGTCCCTTTCCAAACCTACAAATTAACATACAAAGATATATTTATATATTTTTTATTTCACCGGCGAGGGAGCGCTCGAGGACTCTGTCAGACGATTTTTAGACTTAGTGGAGTACAATACTCACGAATTTCGGGGAGAAAACAAGGATTGTACTTAGGGCGCGTCGATTTCAAAGACATTTTTTGAGCGAAACGTTTGTACAACCTGTTTGTTATTGATTCATATTGAAATAAATGTGACGTTTGTCCAAGTGTTTGCAACTTGTGTCTTATTTATATCAAAGTTTCAATTTGCACACCCAGGGGCGATGGCTTTAACCCATTTGGCGTCGTTGATGCGTTTTCGCAACATTTCAAAAAATCTTTTTTATTCTAATACGAAGACGCAGTTGAATGAATAATTTCTTTGACTATACCAATAGATGGAGCTCATCATTACGTTTATATATTCCACATTAAAAAAATAATTTTTATAAACAAATTTTGTAATAAAAAATTTTTATTACAAAATTTTCTTTATTTTAACATGTAGAATTCGAATCCACAAAACAGTTACCACAAAGTCGACTCCTTTAATGTTCGGCGTTAAATGGGTTAATTATCTTTTTTCAACATTAACTTTATTTGTAACTTCCTTTTTACAACCGTACCTTGGTTTCCTTTTTTTACAACGATATTATATTTACAAAAGAATCATCCAAAAAGTATTATCAATCCTAACCGAGATACAAACATACAAAAAGGTTTATTTGTTGGGATCGAAAAACAAAATATTGTACAGAGATCCGAGGTTGTGGATGTTAGCCAGCAGCAAAAGTCTGAGAGTTTCGGTGAACCGAACGCTCGTCGTTGAGGTGTCGATGTCACGCCAGGCTATGCTCGCTCCTTCCACCTGGGTGAATAATGTGGGAGTTGGCACGTTTTCGTGCATGTAGGCCCAGATACAATCTCGCATTATCGTGTTGATCTAAAACACATGTATAAAATTGGTCTCCTTCTTTTTATAATAAACAAATGAAAAACTATTTTCAACATTTTTCATTTTTATATCTTTTCTTTCTACGTTGCAATTTTTCTTTCTCGAACCTGGTTAGGGTCGAGGGTAGGCAAGATATCCCTAATACTAGCCAATGGAGGTGGCAAAATCTGTCCCAACGCCATAACGTTTGTCAGTGCAACACCCTCTGAGAGATTCCAGTTTGCAATAACTGTCGCAGCTATTGCTCTCAGAAGGACGGAACAAGTAGCCAGGGATGGCCTGTACCACGCTGTTAATTCCAACAAGGTCCAGAGTAAAGGAACGTCTTTGAAAGTGCGACGAATCTGCAGGTCTCTTTCCACAGTTACCTAAAATGAAATTCATTTTCAAATGTATATACATTTTTTTATAAGTTTTCCGTTGTATTTATAATATGAAGTACTTTTGTAAATTCTTCATCAGGCCAGGGCAAACCATTGTACATGACATCAGGAGATATGAGCTCGACGAGGAGCAAACTCACTGCCTTGAAAAGTTGCGAGTGAACGACGTAACTTTTATTTTCGTACATGGTGCAACAAGCCTGAAAAATCAAGAAGTGTTAAAAAATAATTTCGAATTTGTTATTTTAAAATGATTTTGATTAATTTTATTTCAATGAATGTATTTTCTTTTGTTACTTTTATCACATCGATGAGTAACATTCTGTTCAAAGTTATGGTTTCTTTATCGAGGGGATTTTCAGGGGGAAGTTTCCTAGGACCGTTTCCGATTATTCCTGCATGAAAAACTGATGATTGTCTTTGGGCCAGCATTACACTTGTTCCCTGAAAAAAAATAAATAAAATAAAAATGAAACATTACATTTTGAAAAATTACAAAAACAATTTACATATTGATTGAACATTTTTAAATATGATACAAATTAAAGTTAAAAAGTTGTTTTTTCTAATTTTTTTTAAATTTGGTTCGGGTACTTGTTTGTGGTTCTGCTGCAGTAAGTGACAATCTTCTGTCTTCTGCTGGAACTTTTCTTTAGCGCCAAAAAATTTGGATGGTTCATTGAAGATGCTCTGTTCCAAAAGTTCTCTCAGAGCGAGGTGTCGAGCGCACATTGCTGAATGGCTGACCATGTCCACGTGGTTTCTACCATCGAACGTCGCGTGTAGCTCTTTTTTCATCTCAAAAGTTGTCAGTTCTCTCAGACAACGACATACAATTTTCAGTCCTCTGAGTTTTCTTATCAGATCTGTAAAATATTAATTCATCTGACGAAATTTCAAATTTGAAGTGAATTTCACATTTGGGATGAAAAAATATTAAAAAAAAAACAAAAAAGTTTCAAAGTTTCAATAAAAGTTGTTCTTGTTCTATAAACTTGACCTTCATCAGCGATTAAATTGAAAAAAAATCTCAGCATGGCCCTGGTCAATTTCAGTTTCACAGTGCAACTCTCGTTGTACAAATATCTCTCCCCCTCCGGGGGTCCCACTGCATCTATCATTTTTGCAATATCATTAGCCAAGTCAAGATTCTCGACCTTCAGTAACAGACAAGCCACATGGTCGTAATTATTTTTCACAGCGTTGGAGACAAACTTTGACTTCAAGCTCGACACCTTTCCAGAATTTTCCCACCTGAAAAAAATATCAA
This sequence comes from Trissolcus japonicus, assembly GCA_030522925.1. NCBI lineage: Eukaryota > Metazoa > Arthropoda > Insecta > Hymenoptera > Scelionidae > Trissolcus > Trissolcus japonicus. The sequence continues at coordinate 75,646 of JAPYZS010000378.1, read as the reverse complement.
TCCAATAAATTTCAATTCAAAAAATTATAATTATAACATTAAATTACATACAGTAAACAAAATGACAAAAATGTTTCATTTACTTCAAAAGCGTAGTGACATTTTGAAAAGTTGTCCTCGACTTTTCCTCCTCTTCTCCGATTAAAAAGAGAGCCTCCCGAACCGATCGCTCGACAACCTGGCTGAAAAAATCGTGACTGAGGATCGCATTGTCCGCGTCAATTTTTTTGCTACAAAAAACCACGCTGTTGTCCTCGACAAGTTTGACCAGTACGGCCAGATGGAAATTGGTCACGGAGTTCTCCAGGAGGTACTGCGCGGCAGTGACTAAAATATTCTGACTCTGGTTGCCCAGCAGGGAGATCAGTTTCACCGCGGTTTGAACTTTCAGCGGGTTCGCATTCAGAAGGAGGGGTTTGATCTTCGGAAATTCGTTTTTCAGCGACGAGAGAAGGGCGACGTTCTGGTTCTGCAGGTCCTGCGTTCGCACGAGCTGGTCGAGTTTTTTTAAAATCAGTTCGAGGATCTGTCGACAGACACTTTTTACGCTTTGGGCCACGTTTACGCTGTGGTAACCCACGTTGCTGGTCGAGAGCGAAGTGTCCAGGAGGATGTTGAGGATCTGAAGCGAATCCTGCTCGCAACCCAGAGCCAACTCTGCGCTCAAGTCGATCAGCTGGTCCGGCTGGTTGTTAAAATATTTGCACCAGGACGAAGCGAAGAGCGACAACTGTGGGATGATCTCTGGTTTCACTAAAAAAAAAATTGAATTCAATGAATAATTCAATGAAAAGAAATTTCACTTTTTTTATTTTGTCAAGTTTCTTCGTCTTACGAATTTGTAAGAAATCAGTCGTGATGGCTTTTAGCAAAGTGTTGGATAAAGTCGCGAGGTTGAGCAGAAATGGAACAGTCGCCAGTTTTTGCGCTTTGATTTCGGTATCGTCTTTGACATTCTCCTCTAAACTCCACTGAAAAAAAAAATTACAACTCATTTTTAGTGCAAACGAAATTTCATTCTTTGGTTCCTGTCAAGTGTTCGTTTAAACGTAATTGTTTTTTTTTTAATTAATGAATTTCAATTCATTTCAATTTGAATTACTTTGAAAAGTTGCAAGAGAGCCTTGCGAATCTCATGAGAATGACTGGCAGCCAGGTGGCCTAAGATCCCAATCACAGAATTCAGTTTTGGATTTTTCACGTCCTGCTCATATCCCATGGCACAGAAATCTTTCAGTCCGCAAGAAAGGACTCGTGTGATGACGGTATTGGGAAAACAGCTCCCCACGTGAGTTACAACCCAGTCGAAATAAGGACTGTGGACGATACTGGTGTCTAGGAGAGATTTGATACAGGATTCTGTGTCTGAATAGATGAGGCACTGCAGACACTGCGATGTTATTTCTATGAGGGTTCTGGTTGCTCTGCATGCCATCCATTGTTGCAAAAACTCATTGATCCCGGAGTTCCCTCGCAGGTTACCGCGTTTGCAATAATCGGATGAAATTTTCCCTGAAAGCAAACAAACAATGTTTTACAATCATTTTTGAACAAATAATTAAAACAAATTGTAAACAAAAGTTAAATGTCAAACAAGTTTGATTAAAATTGAATTTTTAAGGATAGTTTTGTTCTGAATTAATTTTTTGTTTTGAAAAATAAAAGAAATCAATTATGGCGTACCAAGTAATTCCAAAGACCAAGAAGAAATAATCGGCGCCCAGGCTTCGGGATTTTCGTTGATGAAGCTACTCAAAATTGTATGAATTTCTGCAACTGTTGATTCTTCATGAATCATTCCATTTTGGTTTGACTAAAAAAAATAAAATTAGTTTTGCAAAATAAAAAGAAATTATCGATGATGAAAAAAAAGTTTAATTATTTATTAAAAGATAAAATTACAAACAGTTCCACAAACCTCGATCTGTCTGACATATTTGCTAACAGCAACATGAAAAACCGAGCAAAAAAATTCCAAAACCGCGTCCCTCGTAGCGGGAACATTTTTCAATAACATCAACCCCGTTCTCGTCAGCTCGTCAACGTTTGTATTATGCGAAAACCTAACGGCTCCGTTGATAAATTTTCTAACCTCAATTAAAACATCCTGGGGTGACATCGTCCCCAGGGGATTGTCCTTGGCCTCTGGACAGCTCATTTTCTGTTCTCAAAACATCCCCCAACTATCAACATAACCTCCACCCCGAAACCTAACCTAAAAATCCGGTTTTGACAGCTTTGGAACAATTTTTCCGACTGTCGGTAATGTAGGTCACGGGCCGGGAGAATTCGAATACCATCGGTCGGTAATGCAGAGTTTCGACAGATCCGAGCGCCATCTTGGCAGGAACTGGATCTGTCGTCGTCTGCCCCCTATTATTACGGAAAAAAGTGATTGATAGTGGAATTCGCATGTACGTTTTGCATTTTTGTTGAAAAATAGATCGTCGGCGTTGAATTGGAAAGTTTCCGTGGTAAAGGGCCGAAACAATGGAGGCGGACCGCAACTCTTTCGATCGGTTTTTCAACTACGTCTGGTGGTTCTTCGACCGACCTGTCACTTTCTTCCGAGGTATTACCTAATAGCAAGTCTGAGAGGTTATGTTGCGCTGTGTTTGGAGATATTTTGAGTTGGCGAATTTGGATTGCAGAAAAAATCGTTGAACCGAATCAGCAGCACTACCCTTGGTACCATCAAAAATTTCGGAGGGTTCCGGAGATCGATCAGTGCGACGTCAGGGATGTCACTTGCATGTTTGAGGCCAACGAACAGTTCCGCAGGGACAAGTAAGTATCCATTTTTTTTTCTTTCATAAATGTAAACAATAGGAAAATTTGAACAGAAATTTGTTTCCCATTTTAAACTCTACAACTTTAACAAATAATAATAAACAAAAGCGAAAAATGTAAACAATATTTTTGTCCATGTCTTTGTATATTTTAAGATTTTTGATAATTTTTTAATGTTTTTCAGTTTTCTCAGATCTTAAAAAAAAACAATTAACAAATTGAAACAAACAAACAAACAAATAAACATATTTTTACTACTAATAAATTGCAATCAAAAGCAATTCCAAATTCAGCATTTTAGAACAAAAAATGATTTCAAATCATCACAAACTCCTTTTTTCAAGTTATAAAATTTCTCTCAGAATTTTTTATCATCTTTTAACGACTTTCATTCTCAGTCGTGTTTTGTTATGAAATGGAGTTTTTTTTGATCAGTCATCTTTCCGTATTGCAGTATCATAAAAAAGAGAGTACATAAAACAATATTAAAAGTTTGTACAAAAGTGTTGAAGATCAATTTTGTGATGAGTCTCTTGCAGTTATGTAAGTTGAATCTGATTGTTGCAGATTAGTCGACGAGGAAATCTTGACGATCCTGCGGAACCGAGCCAAGGAGTGTAATCATTTTGAAGGATACGAGAAGAAGGAGAGGTGTCAACATCTGTGGGATAATTATGAAAAAGCTGCCGCTAATTGGTTTTGCAAATGTAACACATTTTAATCTGTTAATTAATATCAGTATTGAACTTTTATCTACTCATGTTATCTTCGTTAGTTCTGCATGTATTTTTTTTTTCCTTAATATTCAATTTAAAATTTTATTTTTCTTTATTTCATTCGCTCTATACATTTATTGAAACGAAATTATTAATAATCATTATATTATTGCATTCATTAATTTTATCATGATGATTGGGAAATATTATCTTTATAGATGGTGATTTGGGACTCGGATCAAATGCAAAGAACTGTTACATGAAGCAGAAACATCGCATGGTGTGGGAACGCCGACACGGTACAGTTGGCTCGGGAATGAAGACCGAAGATTAATAAATGAGAAAATCCCAAAAGGAGAAGATTGAAACGAAACCAGTTAGCAACTATCATTATTGTTACGAGCTCTTTTCTTAATTGTAGTCGGGCGTGTTATGTTAATATTGTACAGAAATTCCAATAAAAATCATTGCCATTGTGAGTCTTCTATCTTTCTTTAAAAAGGACATGAAATAATTCTTTTTTTTCAATATTGATCTTTCTTTAAAATATTGAATTGCGAAACAATTAGGGGAATCCCCGAAAATTTCACCTTTAGATGGCGCTTAGAACAAAATCATAACCAAAAGTCGGTACATCACAATGAAAAATGCAAGCAAATTAACAATAAATATATTTTTTATTAAATTTTTTATTTTATAATTGTATAGTATACAATTTAATAGATTAAAAATAAAAAATAACTATGCAAATATACAAGTACTCTAAAATTAATGGCATTCGCATTTCGCTTATATGAAAAAATGCGCGAAATTTTTACACTTTTCGAAGTTTGTTTTTATAATATTCAAAAATCGTATTACGTGTTACATCTTATGCTTAGGATAATACTTTTTTTTTTACTTTTTAAACTAATTTTATGTGGAAAAATATGTTTTCTCCAAATGAAATTTGTTTATTCGCTTGGAAAACAATCGAACAATTGAAAAGGACAAAAAAATTTTTGTTTATTTCGTAAATTTTCCATGCGAACAAACGACTTTTTCGGTTACAAGGGGTACATACGAGTTTTTTGAAAATGACAGAAAAAACGATATCGTGGCACTTTGAACTCTTTTGACTTTCTCGTCAAACGAATTGAAAAATTGCATAATTTCAAAGACAATGCGGCTATTCGAGCGGAGCTCCACTTGACCGTGAAATGTTTTATTTACTTTCTCCTCTATGCCTTTCGCGATCATACAAAAGGTCGACTCGATCGGTTGACCCACGTGTTGATTTATTCGACGAACGAACAAATGGAAATCAATCGATTTGTGATTATTTTTTAAACGTTGCATGTGACTTTCACTTTTCAAAATTTTGTTATATTGAAAAACATTATAATATATTCATTTTAATTATTCATTTATTCATTTTAATTTTAATTCGCTCAGCTTTCAACTCGCTTAGTTGTTTAAATTAAATACCTCTTTCGATTTTTTCGAAAAAGTTCAGCTTAAAAAATGCTAACTTTTCAGGGGGTTTTTTTTCACGTTCTCGAGAAGTCATATTTGCTGATCCGACTCTGGTGCCATTTCGCATAAAATACCGCTGCACTCACAGTGGTGAGGGTCAAGGTCGAAAACATGATCAGAAAAGCTGCGTAAAAGCTGCCGTCGCATAAACAAAGTCTGTTTTCAGAATCCACATCCTTGACAAAAGCGTCGCTGATGTCCTTTAGTGCTTGGGTTGTCGCTGGACTCAAATCTTCGGGCATTACAACTCGGAATCCACGCGTGACTTTGACTGGTGCTGAGGCGACATCTATCGTCGAGTTGCCCATTGAATAAATTACCGACCTTTTTCGGCGGCCCGGTTCGATTTGCTTGATAAAATACAGTTAAGGTTAGATAAGGTTGGATAATTGAGGTCAGAGGTCATACAGCAAATTTTTGTTGTAACAAATCGTTGTCGCGTATAATAACCTTAATCTGTTAAATTTAAGTTGGTAATACATTCAGAGAACAGTTATTTTATTTTGTTAAGTTGGCAATAATACTATTTTGTATAGAGAAGAGGGTGGTCAAAGAAAAAGTGAATTTTCATGGCGGATGGCAAAGTGAGAAATGTGTTTGTAAAATCCGAATCAATCAGCCATCGAAATTTTATGTGAAACCGAAATCAAGTCACTTTTGTTCGCGCAAAAGTATGCTCATCGTCTTGTTGTTAAAAGTTTATTTACTGACAAAAATCAGAAGTTGGAATAACAGAAAAATCCAGTTGACGTAAGAGATCAACAGACGAAATGAATTGGATAAACTAACATCGGTTGAAATGACTGAAAAAATTTGTTACCTGGTAACAACAGATACAGACTAATTTTTTTCTCAGTGTTGTTTTAAATATGTAAGTGAAGGGTTGGTGATTTGCTTTGATTTACTCACTTGGTTTGGATCTGGACATCCTTCGCAGTCAGTTTTGCAAAGTTCGACGTTGCATTCGATGAACAAATCCATGACATCAGGAAACTTGAAAGCCTGGAAGAAGGCGTAAGCGATAATGGAAGCTCCGGTGTTTCCAGTTTCGCGTGTCTTCTGAAAAGCTCCGAAGAATTTTGGTTTTAAAATACATCCCATGTCATCGGTTAGTTGAACCACGTTGGTGGATGACTCATCCCTTGCTATACAGTCCCTAACCTAAAAAAAGGCGACGTTCATAATTCATGAAGTTGGACCTGGGTTATATCATAATCTGCGAGTTTGTTTACATGAAGATCAAAACCAGGATCGCCTTCGACGGAAACGACAAGGGTCATGGTTTCTCCAATTTTAACTAGACCGTTAGCGGCCGGGGCGAAAGGTCCTTTTCCAATCTGGATGTCCAACTTGGCCGATGCAGTGTCACCACTAAATGTCACTATTTCTTGATTCAGCATGTCCACCGAAAGAGTCACGGTCAAAGCTTTGTTGATGTTACCTTCCCAAAGACAACGAACGCTGCGAATTGTGTCCCAGACTTCTTGGATTCCCGGTTCGTTCTATTATGTTAGACAAAACAGGTTAGTATCATATAAAACTTCCTAACTTAATTTCATCTTTGCTCAAATCTAACCTGAAGAACCAGAACATTTTCAAGATAAGCTTGTCCAGCCTCTCCTTCAAAGTCATTAATGAACTGGGTACCACAAGAATCTAGATTAACCGTAAACTTGAACTCTTTCTGTCCCGAATTCTGTTCCACGTATCGACATTCCGGACTGTTATAATATCCCTAGAATCATTTTTGAGTTTAATATTTTCTAGAAGCCGTCATCAGACAATTTTCTCGCAATTCATAACTACCTTAGAGTAGATAAGCCCATCAAACTGTCGGTTGAACTCTATATTGATGGTCATCATGGTCTTGCTGCACTCTACGTCAATGGCGTGGATATGCGGAGGATGTTTTAAATCATCGTCGCCTGGAATAGTTTCCTCCACTCCATTATTGTTTGTTTCATCTTCATTCCCGCTTGGTGCTTCAGAATCGTGCAGGTGTTACTTAAGGTGCAATGGTGATAATATATTTTAATTTATCTTTACTAATATCCTTACCTTCTCCAGGTGAAGTGGATCCAGAAGTGCCGCCTGGAGAACCAGTTGGGCCAGTAGGTTCACTTGGAGTTGGTGAAGTTCCTCCTTCGGAAGTGGGCGTCATACCTCCGCTTGTAGGAGATGTGCTTCCACCAGAAGTGGGTGCTCCTCCACTTCCGGATGTAGCAGAATCTTCATCCGTACTTCCAGGCCCAGCACTGGTTCCTGGACTGGAACCTGGACTAGAACCAGGACTTGGACTAGAACCAGGACCAGGACTAGAACCAGGACCAGGACTAGAACCAGGACCAGGAGATTCTCCGTCATCAGTAGAAGAAGGAGGAAATCCTGGCTGCGGTCTATTGTCTCCATAATCAGGGTAACCAGTAGAACTACCAGGTGAACCACCAGGGCCGGGTCTAGGTGGAAGATAAGTCGTGGAAGAAACACCGGAAGGTGAGAATGGTTTGGGGGCTGAGGAAGTGGGGAATGGCTGGGACGAAGGACCGTACGGACTACTGGATCCCGCAAAAGGCGGGAACGGTTTGTTTCCGGAGTATCCATTGACAGGCGGTGATATTGACATCGAAGGCTTTTGTACGCTGACTCCATTGATCTCATTTATGTCTGGGGAAGGAAAACTAGGCACCGTGGTAGCTGGTTGGAAGGGTCTCGGCTTTTCTAGAGGTCTCTGCGTACTATAGGGTGGCAGATATTGGTTGTCTGCTTGCTGACGAGCTAGTAAAAGCAAATCCTGTATCAGTTTTTGTTAGACATTGTTTCACGATGTCGCTGATACGAAAGACAGAAAATAGGGAACGAAGGAAACTACCAGGACTCAGATGTTGCTGGTCGCCAAGCAAAGGCTGGTTAAAGAAAAGAAGAGACGCTGCGTCTTTATTGCTGAGTTTATCTATTTTTTTTTTATTGTTATAAAAGAAAGAACCCTGTAGTCCAATAGTTTCCACTCTTTTGGTAAATTCTGTGGCTGCGGGCCATAACCAGTTAAGTGGCATAGGATTTACATATACACATAAGGCTGACTGTTACGGCTGGCAACCGCAGAATTTATTTAGCAAGTTCCCCTCTACTTTTAGCACAAATCTAACCTCGACTGAAAGAATTTGACGATTCAGAGGTTGGAACTTACGTTTTCTGGAATTTTGTCTGTATAAACCCTGAAGCCATTCGAGGATGTTTCTAGCCATGATATCTGCTTGAGATTCATCTGATAGACCGCGTATCTGTCGGTCTGAAACCGATTATAAAATGATCGGAGATTTGTTGAACATTTTGCGTCGTCGTCATACATTATACAAACGAAAAATTGTTGATTTTTTCTTAAAAAATACATTATTAAGATAAATGGACGAATTTCTGTAATAAAATTCGGTGCTAAAATTAATTACTACTGTGCAAGTAACAAATTTGACGCTTATGCTTACGAAAAACTTTCCCGGCGACCCTCTCATGGTCCTCGGCGATAGTGCTCGATATTGCCAGGAAGAGCACAAATGCGCGATATTTCATCACAATTCTGCCAACAAAAGACATACATCGTGAAAGTTGTGGGATTTTATATTTGATGGGATTGTGTGCATTGACGCTCTGTACTCATAAATCTAAATATGATTGATGGCTTCTTAAAACTTAAACGCTGAGGTTCTTACTTTTATACTACTTTGTTGAGGTTATTTCTTAAATCTATAAATCTTGTAGCTAAATTAAGAAATTATATCCTCGTAATCCGTCGTCTGGGAAAAATTTTTTTCACTGAATTATCGTTAAATTACTTTTGTGGTCGGGGGAAACAAAGATCATTCTTGGTATACGTCTTGACTCGTGGAGTTCAGTGAGGATCTCATGACCAATTGGTCAAGCATGAACACTTTCTATTTCTATAAATTGAAGGTCATTATTCGGTTCTCGGTCTCGGTAACTGCGATTAGTTAGACGTAAACCCCGTTCCGCCATTGACCATTCACAATAAAGAGCACCTTCATGTAAACGTATATACATAATTCCAGTCAGGATTTTGCGAAATCACGTTTTGGATCACATCTTGCCCAATGTTCATTGTTAAATTCTCTTGTTTCAATCAAGACCGATTTTGAAGATAAATGATGCAACGGCGATTTGTATGAAAACTCGGCGAGATATTGAACAAACATTTTGCATGTGTCTGAGTTGCCACAAGGGCCTCCTCAAGTCGACCACCCCAGCATCATGGAAAGTAGAAAGTAGTCATTATGAAATTAATGCTCATGATGCGCTCGTCTTTAATGGATGATGTCATTCATGTCCTGATGAGAAATTGTTTGAACATTGTGATATTGTTCGTTTTTCGAAATCATTTTCGATTTCTTGTTTGCCACTTGCCGATGCAATTTCATTTAAAACTCATCTCGGGATACTGAAAAACCTTTAACTTTATGTCCAATCCCACTTGATGCCAATTTACAAATCCTCCTTGTCCGCCACTGCGATGGATTTTAATTGAAAACTCATTTCGAATTGTTGCTCAAACATTATTTATAGGTTAGGTTATGTCTGGTTACACTTTTTATGAGCATACAAAATCGATTGGAGATAATTGAAATCTTATCTCTGTTGCTCAAAAAATTTATAGGTTAGGTTGTGTGTCAAAGATTCCACTTTATGTTACATTGTTTAATTTTTAAACGCTCAAGCGTTTTAATACTTTCTATTATTTACATATCCCATGTTTTGAAGCTTTTCTTCTGCCATTCTTGGTACGAACCGGCGGACGAGATTGGACATGTTTGTAGAAAGGCGAAATTGAATCTGATCCCATCCAAGTGTTGTAATTGATTTATGCAACAATTGGTAAACGAGCGTCGTCGTTCGATTAATTATATAGACCAATTCAATCAACGTTTGAAACAAGATTCGAACTTGTTATTATAACACTTTGGCTTTACCGGCCATTGTGTAACCCTTCAATTCAGCATCGCTGCGAATTTCACGCTTCCATGATTATTTTGTTCTGTTTCGCGCGTTCTTTTTTTTTAATCATGAATGGCTCAATTGCTTCATTTTAATTTTTATTAGATATATTAAATTGTATTTGGCAAGCAATAATGAATTATTATCCCTTTCGTCATTCGGTTTATTAACATTTAATACAAATAAAAACAACATCTTGGTAAATAAAAATTATCGTTAATTTGCGTTTGATTGAACGAAATTTCTACGTAATGGCTAACCTCAATTTACAAAGTTCTAGGACATGGCTGTTTCTATAAATTATTCAAATTCGCGCGCAAACTAAGAAAAACATAAACATTCGACGAGGGACGAAAACTTCTTTTTCAGTGTGACCGAAATGGCGGATGCTTTCTAATCTATGATCTAATTCGGTACATTTCGGTTCCTCAAGTGAAACCGATTGGCGCGAGTCAGTTGAAGTCACCGGCGGAGTCGTGCTTCGAGGGGAAAGGTGAAAGTCCGTGAAAAGCGCGCGCACTTACATACGCCGGGGTCAAATGAACAGTATCTTTGGCGGAATCTGGGAAAAGATCATTGTGTCTAGATAACGGCATTTTTGCGTGTCGCAGTTGAGTGACCTTCTGCGATTTTTCAGTAGCCGTTCAATGACGATTATATTGATGAGAAATTGCATTCATTAATTTGATCATTTAGCTTTTCAGTTTTCGAATTTGCCAAAGATTGAGATAAGCCTCACATTTTTGTAGTCGCCAAACACTTTCCAAACAATTGATTATTTAAAATATTTAACGTCACGTTGTTCTTTAGATGTGATTGCAATTACGTCATGGCGTCTCTGTTTTTACAGACAAAACTTCGTTTCATCTTTTTCCTCAAACAAAAACATTCCATGAGGTGAGTAAAAAAACATCAAAACAACAATCTGTCTGATTGACAATAAAAGAAAAGGAAGAAATAAAAAATATCTAATAATCATCAGTTTCAGGATCTCTCGTTTTGTTGCAAAATTTCTAACCTATAAATCAGGTTGGAGAAGGACTGAAGGGAGTTGGCGTTTGGCAGATGTTGACACCTCTGATATTTGAAACGAATTTGTTTTGGTCATTATTACGAGCGAAAGTGTATACTGAATTTAAAATGTCAGAACAATTATTATTCCGCGTATCGTATTGAGAAAATCATATAATTTGGCATGTATTTAGGACGAGTCCGTAGTTTGTTATCGATAGGGGACGATTATGAATTTAGCAACAATTAAGAATGGCAATTTTATTGATTTATAAAATTGTTACATCAGATTACTGTTAACACCTTGGGAGATTGGCGATGTTAAATTGGGTGCTAAAAATTATTTTCATTTTCTCACCAGCCATTATTGACAATTAACTCTGACTATCACGTTGATTAATTATTTATTTGTGAATGTGATTATTTTTGACGTTGCGTTTAATAGTAAGTTTTCTTTTCAACGACTGAACTTATCGTTAATTCATTAATATAATTAAACATTAATAGGCATTCAAAGCATAATTATGTAATGATAAGACAGAAGTTATATCGATGGTTTTTCGGTTGCAGGGTTAAGCATAAAAAGTTAGTGTTTCCTTGGGCAAATGTTCGTCCTTGCGTTAAGATCAAATTACGCTTTTACATGTTATTCTCTGAGGGAACAATGTGATATGTCGAAATGGAGTTATCTTAAATACAATCGCAGCTCGCATCGACCTTAGAAGTGTGAGAAGGCACGTGAAATCTTCGTATCTTGTAATCCACGCATTCCGGCTTGGGTCTTTGTTAATGCAAATTCGTATTTTTTTTTGACGAAACACGCAATAAACCAAAAGAGAGTTCTCGTTCTACAAAACGACGGACATAAAACGTGTTACGAAAGACATCGATGTTTGATGACTTCATGACTCGCTTTTATGAAACCGAATCACGATTTGATGTGCGATTCATTTACAGTGACATTTATCTTTCCGCAGTCGAGGATTCGTCCTATCATTATGTGAAGATTGTGCAGACCGGGCAGAGGTGAGTTATTATAAAGTATGTGGTACGCTTTATGTGCATGTGTAAATTGGTAGTAATGACATTTATTTTGCAGGATAGACAACTCATCGGATGTTACACCGTTTATACAATTTCATAAAATGGATCAAGTTAATCATCTTCTGTTTTACAAGGCAGAAACACGCGATGAATTAATTCTGCGGTTTGTACGTTAGGAAAATGGGTGCCATTAAAATATATCATTTGGATCAAAACGCATTACGTAAAGGATTCGTGTCTAATCAGTTGCACCTACGAAATTTACTACAAAATACCTAGGACAAAAGAATACCTAAAATTCAAAAAAACAACCTAAAATTCAATTTATTAAAATGATTGTAACTTGTAAAATTCTAAAGCTTTTGATGAAGTAAGCACAGGACTTCAAAGAGGAGATCTGAAACTACAAACTTGTATAACAAACATAATTTTAGCATTCAATTTGAAAGAAATGTGCATGGTTTTAATCTTTAACAACCATTTTTTTCTGAAAACTTAAATCGACTTAACTTTTATTGCAGACGACTCAATTGTATCTTCGTATAGTATGTTTCCGTTCATGTTCTTAATTTATTTGAAAGCTGGTACTCGAAAAATAAAAATAGCAAAAAAGACAGCAACTCTATTAGCACATTATATTAAAAAATATTATGCTGATGTCCGCCTAAATAACATTTTAGAATATTTATATAATTTCATAAACCTAAATTAATATTTCAGAATTATTATTCAGGCGGACATTAAATGTAACATTTTTTAATATTCTTTAATATTTATTATGTCAGTCTAATATTCTCTGAATATCTTGTGCTTATAGGGAATTAACGAAGTTCGAAATGACTTCGTATAATTAATTAAAGCGGTAATTATGTCTGTGATTGACAATATTAGTGCGGTAGCTGAATTTAAAAACACACTTGATCATTTAAGCTTCAATATTCCATAGAAACTAATGCCAATGAACTTGGCGTTAGAATAATTTGTATAAATTATACAAAATTGACAATGAAAAATGCAAATATGTAAGAAAATTGTATGCCCCGAAGCATTTTAAAAAAAATGACTAAAGAAATTGCTTCTTTAATATGACCTGCAAAAGGTGTGATTTACGTTGAAAATGATACACGGAAGAAAGTTCCGAGGTGTAAGCTGAAATTTGTGACTCGAAATTTGAACCGGATTGAAAATGTATGCTAACTCGAGCCGAGCTAATTGTGTACCAATTAACACGTAACTTCGCACACTTTCGTTGCGACGTTGCACAATCAGTCAGATGGCGCTCTCCAGAGGTTTTATCATTTAAACGTAATAATCATACATCAACTCCCCTTGTAGCTTATAATTATCGTGCGAATTCATGAAATTTGTGTCGCTGGTTGCGGTTTGCGATTAGGCAAGTGCCGGAGAGTTGTTTGCACTTGGGATGATGCGTTTATTATACGTCTTCCCCTTGTTGCACTTTCTTCACCTTTTTCGCCTCAGAACTTAACCGGTTGTTCATTAGTCTCATGCCATTTCATCAGCGATTTTTATTCCCACATCCGTGCCGGTGACACGTGAGCACAAGATATAGAACAAGAGTTTATCACCAGCGAAATTTTCATAGCCAAACTGTTGATTAACGCTCGCGGAACTTTATGGTTTTGTAGTTACTTTTTACGACTCCGATTCATTTATGTAATTCGTCTGGAATAACTTTATCCTGGATGAAAAATCATCGCCGAGTATAAGAAATCCAAATATGGCGGATGTTTATGAATCATAAAGTTGATGCGCGTTTTGTTGTAATTAAATTTATGAATTATGCGTATAAATCTCGGCGAATGTTTGCTTAGAAATCAGACAATCTGCGAGGGTATTCGCATCCAGTCGTAGGAAAAACAAATCGATTGTTATAGATGAGGAAGAAGGTCAAGGCTAATTGGATGATTGGGTGTAATTAGTCTCAAGTACCCTGAGACTACAAACTTCTTCTACCATTCAGAATTACTGCAAAAAAAAAATTTCGACTGCAATTATATCTTTCCAACAAAACTATAGTCAGACTTTTTTAACTTACGTTTTGAAACTGCAGAGAACAATTTATGTAGAACTCATGCAGTCGTTTGCAATAAACGGCTGAGTGCTTTGTAGTAAACGATCTGTCCGTGCGATCACATCAGTTAGTTTATCGAACAAAATCTTCGTTTAAATTTTGCCATCAACGGCTCAGTCGTGTCGGCCAAACGAGTCACAAGTTTATTTTTTCTTGTCTTGGTATAGTAAATGACATTTTAGAGATATATCCGAAATTTTATGTAAAAAAATCCGCCTTTGTCTGAACAAATTTGACTCATAGTTTTTATCCTAATGTACATTTAATATTTCCTTTGGAAATAGTTCTCGCCAAGTACAACCAAGTTGTATTTCCAAATACAACTTGAATTCGCAAGAATTGTAAATTTTAACAACGTACATCGTAAAACTTACGATTTTATCGCAAAAATTTATTGCAACTTATACTTAGGTTAGGTTAGATTAGGTTAGGTTATAATCACGGGTTTAGACTTGACAAAAATTGACCCACGTCTGACAACATTATTCTCGCCTACCTCTGGCATACCAGGATTACATACACTTCCTCATAGCCATTAAAGGAAACAACAACATCATCCTCGGAGTTTGTATGCCGAATATTCTACTAATCATAGAGTAATCACGGTTGTCATATCTCATTAGGGTCCCATTTACAAGTGCTAATCTGCGCATAAATTTAGGTTAGGTTTCTTCACTGCAACTGTTAAACAATTGTTGTTTTAATTTTAAGGTGGTTCTAGCGTGATAATCAAAGCAAAAAGTTTATATTACACATTTTCATCAACAAATAGGTAAAATTATAGTAAGAAATAAAAAAAGAGAATCTTGAAATACTAAATTATTTAAAACCGACCAATCACAATCAGCCATTTGGAACTTAAAAATGTTGTTAACGCGATTGCGCCTAAACTAGATGGTCAATATTTTTTCAACTTTGCCAAAATAATCTTCAATCTCTAAAGTTACTTGAAATAAAAAATGTTGCAAATAAATATCTCCGAAACGAAATGGTCAATCTTTCTAAAATTTTGTTAACAAATGTGTGGTACTGAATAGAACATGTGATTTAAATTTTATGAAATTCTGACACAAACGCCTTTTCGCTAGACCGTTTGCTGTGACTAGCATTTTTCTTGTTACGGTCCTGGATTTAGGTTATGTTCCAATCAAAATATTGCCTTCACATCACGTGATCCGTTACAACCAATTAGATATTCAGAAGTGACCCTTGCACACATACAAAACTTAGTCAGATTTATTTACGATTTGCGACGATGATCCAGCGAACAGTTAACCTAGAGTGATATTTAACATTCGCGGAATTACGAGTGCAACTATTTCACACAAAATTATATAGTTGGGATCATGACGATAATTCGAGCTCCTAGATCACCGCTTATCGTTGATCGGCTTTCATTCACGAATGTAAATTTCTCGCACGATTCATCGTCCGATTGTTCATCGATCAAACTCCCTTTCGCACCTCGGTGAAAATGAGTTTCATCCTCGTACAATGTCACCTGTGAGTTCAACGTATACATATAGGTATATATCGCGATGAAGATTTCTCCCGCGAAAACAGATGAGTCTGGGTTAGCGTAGACATTGATTCTCGGTGTGTAAAAGTATGTGTACAAGCGTTAAGTGATGGTAAAACGACAATTTCTATTTCACAATATCAACGAGAATAATCGATCGTGGTGGAAAAAAAAATGGCAACCGTCAACGAATTTCAATCGATTGCGCATGCGCATTAACGATTCATCGCGCATTTCTTTTTTTGTTTCGGGTTGCGGCATTATTTTTTGTTACAAACAAAAGGTCACGTGTGAGAATACCCATCGTAAACAATTCGCCATGACAGTCTCGCCAAATGACTAATTCAATTTTCCCGCCGAAACACGTTGCGCAAGCGCGCCGATGATTTTACGCGCCGAAATTTTTAATGGTCGTTTAAACGGTAATGATGATTGGCGATCGTTTTCTCGTTAGTGATTTCATCTACCGTGACGTCATGGCAGTGTAAAATGCACGCTCATTTTTCTTTTTTGAAATAAAAAATGATCTGTAATTGTAGAGCAATAAAAGAGTGCCAGTTGTGTGGCACAAAATAGAACGCCAATCATCATTAGCCTCTGCGTAACACGCCAGAGTAATTGAAAACGCTGAAATTTAACCTAAAAAATCGCGGTCATATTTTACATAGACAATTTTCAATGAGCGTGCAGTAAAATGTCCTTCCGTGTGTTCTTACGTAATCTCAAACAACGGCTCACGAATTTCTCCCAATTAATATCCACGCTGAGTATGCAAGAATTTTCCGACTAAAGTTTTTCTTTTATCGGAACACACGTGTCGGCGAAACAAAATGGAGGGGAAAAAAATATGCAACTTGTTAAATTAATAGAAAGCTCAGGAGAAAGTCACGATTTTGGCGAAAAAAAAAAAATATTTGTTTGGATTTTGGCTAACCGTTGATATCTTTTCCCTCCATTTCGGACGTTCAAATTAATACATTTTTCGCGCTAAAAAACGGGGAATTTAAATGACAAACGAATTCAAATTTCCTGCTCGTGAAAAATTTGAAATTGCACGAGAATTTTTGGCGGGAACCAACGTCAAATTCAAATTCAAACAATTTGCTACAACAATTTTGGCGGGAACTTTGAATTTGAATTTTTTGCAAAAACTTGTGATTCACACAAGTTGATCGAATTTTTCGGCGGGAAAAAGTAATCCGGGTTACATAATTCGAAAGTAATAACAAACCGCATCTGTTTGCATCTGATTCAGAGTGTAAATATCTCACGCGCGAGTCTCATTAGATTTAGTTTGATACATTGATAACGATCATTGGATTATTTCCCATAACAGAAAAAAAAAAATTGTTTATTGTTCGACGGAAAGTAAATAGTTAATTATTAGTTGAGTTCCACTCAGGAAAACGAAAAAAAAATCATTTGTCTTGATTCAATCATTGCGATGAAATTCGCAATTTATGTAATTTCGCACCCAGCAAATGTCAGACATTTATGTAATATTTAATAAATATATACATTAACAAATTAAGAAACGCGGCTGTGTCGTCAGTCGAGGAATTTGAAGTTAGATTAGAGAAAATAATGAGGCCCGCTAATTATTGTTAACAAATGTGTTTAAACAATTATTTTTTCAACTCACAACCTGACCCCATCAAAATTGACAGGACAAAAGGACCAATTGAAAAAATGTTTGTATAAAATTAACATTCTTTGTTATAATCCGAGGTCATAATCAATAAATTGTAAATTTCAATTTGACAATTTTTGACGTTTTGAATTTTGGTGATTCTTAGTTGACAATTTTCGGCGGGAAAGTTGAATTTCATAATTTGCATTTTAATTTCAGGTTATGGTAATTAATTAGGAGACAAAAATTCAGAACAGGAAAAAGAAATCAAAACTAGATTAATGAGCAGAAAGATATGTATTTCCATGTTACACCCGCGGCAGTTAAGGATGTTCAATTCTCATAAGACGTATTGTATGATAATTCGGATTAAATAACATTTCGCTTCCTCTTTTTTTGAAATGCATTTTTCTACCGATTCGAAACTCAATAAACAAACCGAAACTCGTCCAAAAAGTTAGCGCCTTTAAGATCATGAAAAAACTTGAAAAATTAATTTCAACATTTTGAAATAAAAGAATGACGCGGGAATTTTTGCAATTTGTTCGGGCCGATTGGACAATTCAATTTGGCGGTTAGTTTGAATTCGACGTTAACAAGGAGGCGCGAAATTACAAGCGCAAATTAACCTCCGTTTTCACCGATTAATTTTGCAGTAGCTCCGGCGCATCTTGTTATTATTGCCGGAGTCATGTACGGACGATGAGACTGTACATAAATCTCCAAACTATTGGCGATTGACTCGCATCACTTTCTTCGAAATGAAATAAAGAAAATCGTCCTGTTCTTACTTTCAAAACATCGTCCTATACTTGACCTTCACAATTCAAACAAAAGTGAACAATAAGTAACATTCGTTTTATTCACTTTTTGTTTTGTTTATCATAATGACCTTCGCAAAGACAAAGATAAATTTGACAACAAGAATGTAAACAATTATTGTACACAATCGAAACAAATTTGTTTTGTTAGATATGACTTTTTGTTTTGTTGCTTTTGTTTCAGAAATAACGAGAAATTGTATGTGATCGAAAAACTTACCGAAAATTTTGTGTCGGGTTGAAATCAAGTTCACTGCGCCCTTAGCTGAGGCGAACTTCGAAGCACTTGGAAATTCTTGCGCGTACGAGAAAGGTGAGAGTGAATTGCCGGGAGCATCTTCACTATTCAAGCTTTATATAGCTATTGTATCCCCTTACTAGCGTTCCATAGAAAGGGAACTTCTACCACCAGGACAACGTCATTTAAACGCCATCGTGAAGAATCTACCATTTGCAAAAAAAAATGTATTTTTCAGTCACAAGTGGTTTCGACTAGAACATTGCTCTTTGTCAATACAGTCAAATTGTTTACATTTTTTATGAATAAAAATAATAAAATTCGTGTTTTATTCGCAAGGTCATATTTGTGTTGTATAAGTTTTGTGCTTTGTTTACATTTCAAGACGTTTATTAGGATTCAATTTGACCGTTTTTTTGTTTTGTTTATTTCTGTTGTCACGGTTTTCTGCAAGGTCAACTTTGTTTGGTCCAAATGCTTCAATTCGTCTTGTTTACACTGTAATTTGTTTATTTAAATAAAATTGATATTTGCCAAAATAATGGAATTATTTTAATTTTTCTTGTAAAATTGGTGTTTAATTCGCAAGGTCAAATTTGTTTTGCATTCAATGTCGTATGTTTTGTTTACATCTCAGTTAAATAAAAAAAAAAAAATAAAATAAGCAACTGGACTTCTTATATAGAAAGAATCTTTATTTGGATAAAAAAATATACAAACATTGTGCAAATCGTAATAAAACAGAATATTATAGATAAATTTTTTATTGTTTTACATCTAATACTTGTGCGCAGTCGCCCTTGAAAAAAACATTTTTTTCAAAAGCGAATATATAAAATATTTCAAACAGTGGGAGGGGGAGGGGGTTTTCTACTCGAACCCCAAAATAAACACATTTGTCCGTGAACGAATTTTTTGTACAAAAAACAAAAAAGTAAACAAACTCTGTTTGTCAACAAAAGGAAAGTAAACAAACTGTTTTGTTATAAAAATTTGTTTCAAGGTCATAATCGGTTACCCCCACCCCCGAATTTTGTTTTAAAAACAGGATTCTAATTTTTCGCCACTGGCTGTTTATGTAAAACTCGCGCATGCGCAATGTACGACTTGGAGGTGTTCAAATCGTGATAGCCGACAGGTCCATTTTCGCAGTCGGCGCAGGCCAGGTACTTGATGTCCTCGACTTTGTACGACACTGCAATGTTTTCAAACGCGTTGATCTCGTCAACGATCCACCAATCGCGCAACATTGCCTTCTCCTCTTCCTTGTCACTGTCTTTCTTCTTCCTCATCGGCGGAAGGGCGTACTAAAAGAAAATGTTACATTTTTGTACACAGCACAAACCAGATTCGAGCTACTTTTGTGTCTCGATTTAAATTCAAAATTTATTTTCGCTACTGGATTGAAAAATAAATTACTATATATTGTAAGCGGGTAATAAATTTGATTTCGCCCGAAAAGGAGGTCGCGCTTGTTTTGCGACCGGAGAAGGTGAATTATCGTTATAACGGAGTTTAGAAATTTGACGATTTTTGAAAACTTTTTCCCCCAACGTTCGGTGTTCGGTTACTTTCTATGATAAGATGCGCTGATTAATGGGGGTTGGCGCCAAATGTAATATCCGACTTTTGGCAAAACAAATGCAACTCGACACTTTTAACACCAAGTTAGATTAAAATCATACAACAAATTTCTTTCCAATAATTTCCATCAATTGTAAACTTTTATCTCGTGTTTCTTTATTTTCGCATCTTGTTTACATTCTTTTTAATTCTGATATCTTTCATCTTGTTTATGTTTCGGTCATGTTTGTTTGACCTTGAACAAAATTAGTTTTTTTGATGATTTTGATGTTTTGCTCTATTTGTTTACATCTTTGTTTTCAATGTTCATTTTTAGTGATCAGGTCACGTTTTCATTTGACCTTGTAACTTCAAAGTCAAAAATATTCAGATCGAACAAAATGTTATACACGAGACAAAAGTTGGTTGGGAAAACTATTTTGACAACACAAAAACTAACCTCCATCTCAACATGTTTGGCAGTCCCACTCAGCAGAATTTTGGACGATTTGCAAACTTGACAAACGACGGTATGCACATTCCTGCCATCGTCATCCCAGGCTGGTTTCTCCCACTGTTCCATCTTAATCTTGACAAATGATTTCAGATGATTAAAACGCTTTGGTGAGATATCTTCTTTTCACAGGAGGCCAATCTCACATTAATCACGCTGTTCTTTCCTCAACCGGCTTTTTTATGATAAAAAATTCCTACCTTACCGACAAACATAATTTTAAAATTTAACCCCCAATCTTACGGAAAAAAAAAATTGTAAATATACTTTTTGTCATTGAGTACTTTTAACTCCCATTAATTCCACTTCACAATTGGAAAAATTGTTTTATTAGCTTTTGTGTAACTAACATAAATTCCTATGTTACCGACATTTGTTCCATATTGAAATGAAATTAAAAAAAGAAATAAAAAGAATATTTGAGGGAAGGAAACTAAAAAAGTCACCGATTTGCAAGTCTTAAGATGGTTTAATATTAATTTTTGCATTGATGGAAACAACATGCAAATGAGACAGCTATAACAATTAACAGAATATTAAACACTAAGATGAACATCAATGATTCTGCATTGTGCATGAACTTTGTGAAATAATTCACATGAACCATGCGGCGTCATCGATACCCGAATGAGCAGCTTGCAAGTTGTTTCTGATTCGATATGTGTTCTGCTGATTGCGATACCTATCGGAGAACTCATACCTTGCATAAAAACGAAAAGAAAAAAACAGTAAAATCTGTTTTTCTTTTCCTCTGCAGTACAACTAAATGCTATACAATGATCAAAGAACTCGTTTGTAACGTAAAGTAAAGTAAAACTCGTTTGGCCATCGGAATACACTGTAATTCGCGAGATACATAATATCAAATAATAACGAAAGATCGTAGTTACATATCAAAATGGCAATATTATGTATAATTACAGTCTTTTTTTGGCCCGCAAATCATAACAAAAGATCGAACCAAGAAGTTTCTTTTTTTTTGTTATTGGTCTCAATAAAACTGCATCATGAAGCTGTCGAAGCTCTATTGTTACAAAACTTCCGGACGTTCCTCTTTTTTTCCATTCACAAACTCGCTTACACTCATCACACGCTAAGATATTCATTAAAACTATACATGGTTGACTAAAATCTATACAATTTTCTAATTTACAATCAGTAGCTTATATGTACAATTACACACTCGTGTCGTCATGATCGTTACACACATTTAAATATACATCAAATATTTTCGTCACAAAATATCATCTCTTCCTGTTCAATTATATTTCTGTTGTCCATTCCGCCTGTAACTGCGCATGCGCGTTGCGACCCGGCGCAACGTGGCATCTCGATGCCGCGTACAGCGCCACCTACGTCGAAATTTGTTCAGTGGAATAAGTCGTGTTTTTAAATCCAAAATCTCGAATCATCAGACTCTCGTCAAATGTGCTCATTGGTTGAGATTGAAAAAAACAAATTTTTGCAAAATAAGTACACGTTATCTTATTCTCGGCATTCAGTATTATTTCGGGAATAAATAGGAACTAAACTTCGTCGTCCTGCTTGGGTTGTGTTTCATTCCAAGCCTGCCGTTACAAAAAGTTTATAAAAAAGAAAGAAACCCGCCCCCACGCGGATGAGAGTATTTTCGTTCGCTGTCATTGTCGTCTCTTATTGGTAAGAGATCTGCCTGAACATGCTGCTGATCTCTTCCAGGGTCTTATTCTTAGTCTCAGGAACTTTTTTGTAGATAAACAGGGTGAAGAGGCCGAGCAGGGTCGCAAAGATGAGAAAAACGTACGACCCCATTGCCTGCGCGACCGGCAGGAATCCAGTGCCGATGATGAAGTTGGCGGTCCAGTTGACGGCAATCGCCACAGATGTCGCCGTCGGTCTCGCGGATTGGTTGAAAAGCTCGGACACCAAGAACCAGGGGATGCTGCCCGGTCCGATCGCGAAGAACACGATGAACATTATCACCAGGAACACGGACGAGTACGCCGCGAACTGCGAGTCTTTCTGTAACCAAATTCAAAACATTAGAATTTCTGCCGCCATTGTTCTAAATTCTGATAGCTGCCATCTTGTGGCATCCAGAATACGCTTTTAATTTACAATAGACAGTGGCCACCATCTTGTTTTAGATCCCAGCCGCCATCTTGTAGCTTCTAAAAAGCACTTTAAACTTCCAACAGATGACGGCTCCCATCTTGTTTTAATTTTCGGCCGCCATCTTGTGGCACCCAAAAAGCATTTCAAATTTACAACAGACAATGGCCGCCATCTTGTTCTAAACCTCAGCCGCCATCTTGTGGTATCCGAAAAGGATTTAAAATTTCTAACAGAAAACGGCCGCCATCTTGTGACACTACATTCTTGTTTTGAATGGATAAAAAAAACTAAACTTACAGCAAAAGTCATGGCAAGGGTAATGAGGATCGTGACGATAAAGTCGCCGCCGAATCCAATGAGGAGGAGAGTTTTCCTTCCGGCCTTTTCAATGAGGACGAGAGAGAGGAGGGTAACGAGGACGTTGACCAGTCCGAGACCGAGCGTGGCTCCCTGCGCGGCACTCTCCGAAAGATTCGCCATCTTGAAGATTTCGGTGGAGAAGAAGATGATGGCGTTGATGCCCGAGAATTGTTGGGCGATCATGATCATCACGGCGATGATCAGTGGGATTCTCAGGGCGGAGTTCATCAGCAGCTCACGCAGAGTCACCTGGGGCACCAGTTTCACCGACTCGTATTCCGTACGCATCTCGTCCATCTCGTCGTGTACGTCGTTGGTACCTCTCAGCCACACCAAAGCTGCAAACAAACATTGAGGTTAGGTTCGAAGATAGATATTCAGGTTAGGTTATGGTGTTAATTTTAAGGTTAGGTTCAAATAGTAAATTCTGAGGTTATAGATTTGTGTTGTCTTACCTTTCTGAGCGTCCATCTGTTTATCCTTGCTGAACATGAGAAACTTGGGAGTCTCCGGACAGAAGGGCAAAGTGATACATTGGAAAATGGCGGGAACGATGGTGATGACAAAAAGCGTCGGCCAACCAGACTCGGTTCCCAATATCGATTCCATGCCGAGGAACTGAGCTATCAAGATCGAGATGGTGATGACCAGCTGATAAACCGTGCCGACAGCGCCACGTAGATTGATCGGCGAAATTTCCGCCAGGTACATGGGGGTCAGGCCGGCGTTCAAACCCGAGTTGACGCCGATCAGCAGACGGCCAAAGATGAACATCTCGTAGCTACCCGCGGCCTTTGAGAATCCTTCGAAGATGACTGTCAACAGGACGAAGATGTTGTTCAGCAGGAGGCCACCGCGGCGTCCAAACTTGTTTGCGATCGAGCCGACCAGAGCGCCACCTATCATACCGCCGACGCACGTTATGCCGACGGCGATACCCCAGATGGATTTGATCTTCGCTTTGCTCGGGAACTCTGGGCCCCGGCTACCAATTGTTTCGTTCAACCATTGTTCCATGATCTGTAAACAATTTTGAGGTTAGGTCTGGCGGACATTGAATGCAGTAATACTAAACTCTAAATCAAATTAAAAAAATCCAAAATAAAAAGATGTCCATCCAAACTTAAATTCCTAACCTCTAAAATGAAGTTTAACCAAAACCATTTATGAATTGTCTTTAAAAATTGTAAGAAATAAAAAACAAAATGGACGCCGAGTTTGGAAAACAATTTTACAAGTCTAAGAAATCCAAAGAAAAATCAATTCAACAATTGTTTATCACTCCTTCAAATTTTGTTTTCAAGCCAAAAACTAAAATATGTAAATTTGAGTTTCCACATTTTCCCGCCAGGTGGCAGAGCAGTGGTCGTCAGAAACTTACGCTTTGTGGGGCGTTGACAACACCGGTATTGTAACCATGTTGAAAGGCCGAGCCGAGGGCGGCCGCGATAATGGCGAAGGCCAATTTGCCATTGAGACCCTGGAATAAACGAGAAATTTATTTTTATTATTTTTTTCAGAGAAACAAATTCGGACGTGAAGATCAATTGTTTCCAATTGATCCAACATGGTCGATCTGTTCTTTTTTCGACTCTTGGTTCGGCTAATTTTGTTCAATTGGCTGTAATCACTTTCGAAAATAAAAATGGTCCACATCGCTCGAAGGCTTATTGACATTAATTTGCACTCGTTACGGATGTTTATGATTGGCCGATCGATAATTCAGAGGTGACATGTGTCTCTGGACGTAATCGCATAAATATTTATCAACAGCTTCTTTCTATGCGAATAATGCCAATTCATATCAATTTTTTTACATCACATTATTATATTATATATATTTTTCTTATTTTTATTTATCCTCATTTTGATTAATTTATCATCAACAGAATTTCGGAACCATTTTTGTAAGACCATTTGTTTGATAGGAATTCTTAAGATAAAACTAAAGATAAACAAAATGTCCAAATAAGATAAGTCCACCGCAACGAAAAATTAAAACCTGTTTTTTTTTTCCATTGCAAACTTATTCGTAACGAAAAATATTACCAGAATTAATAAAATTATTAACTTTTCTTAAAGAATCCCTAGATTTTTGATTAACAAAATTCACTAGGGTAGGATCACTAAAAAGTGACTGAAATTTTGAAAAAACTTATATTATACCACAAACAATGTTTTTAAACATTTTTTATATCAAAAATTCACTGACTTGGTTATTACAAAATCACTGAAAATTCACTAGATCGAATGTTGAGAAAACTATCACAAAAAGTCACTAGATTTCCGACTTTTGTCTGAAGTTATAAAAAATGTTACTAGAACAGATGTTGATCGAAAAAAAAAATCACCAAAAAGTAACTAGATTTTAATAAGTACGTACAAATGGCTTGGAATACATTTGTTCGGGTTAAAAATCACAGATCGCAAATAAGTCCCGAAATAATCGCTAGGTTCCAGTCGCGGAGTCGCGCACGTCTATAAGACATGCGAATGACTGTTAGGTCGCTAGCCCGGCGGAGTCTTATATTGGTCGGATTTCAGACACACTCGCCTGGACGTGTGTGTGTTTGTCCATGATAATGGAACAGCAGTCACATTTGTGTGCCTTCACACGTCATTTGATTTTTAATCGCTAATCAAAACTTGTATCTATTATATTATAATAATCCGATTGTTGTCAGCGTCTCAAAAAAAAAAAAATTTTTTTTGAAAAATTACTTTTTTTCCATTTACCTTCTTCACTTTTCTTTCTATAATTGTTGTTGACATATTTTGTTTACATTTTTTGTTTACATTTTGTATACATCTTTGTTTACATTTACAACTTTTTATTGTTTTGTTTGTTCCGAGGTTTTTTCGTGAATATTGTTTTAGATATTTGTTTGTCCCGAAAAAATAGCAACTTTAAATTCAAAGCTTCCGACAATACCTTACATAAAATAGAAATCGTTTTAAATATATTAACATTTAGTTTCATTATGCAAGGCATTTATTGCTCGTAAATGATAATTATATAATTGAATTTTCAAAGAGAAATGCTCCAAAAAAATATTTAAATGAGTGACAAAAAATAAAAGTAGACAAAAAATGTGGAAGGAATGACTGACCTCGATAATACGCCGTTACTGGTATTATAGAAATGTGATATACAAGACGTAAGATCAATGCTCAATTCATGTTTTTAACTACTAGCATTGCTGCTTCACTTGGAAATAAAACACACCTCTTGATGAGTCACATAAAATGTGATATGAAAGACTTAATTGTGCGATTAAAACAAAATTAAATAAACAAAAGTTAAGTTCAAGAAAGTTTAATTGAAAAATTTTTCATAAAAAAAAAACAGAAACAAAATTTCCATCTAATGTAGAATTAAATTTCGATTATCGAACGTCTCAAATTCCGAATACTCCTTCGACTGTTGCATCATTCTTTTAAAATCGATTATCCTCACGGCAATCTTTCATCAATCATCTTTTTCATCTGTCTCTAACGATCTAACCTAAAAAGTTTTAAAATAAAGACAATAAACGAAAAATAAAACAATGAAGTAAAAAATTTTTCTCAAACGAAATTTAATCTCATTTGATTAATAGCTTTCCTTCTAATTAGGATGTAAATGAGTCAGAAAAAGTATTACAATTTGGGGAATCCTAATACCCGTGTATAATTTGCATTAAGCGTGACGTCACACATTCCAGAGTCTGCCGAACGGCACGAGCTTGGATAAAAAAGCGGGAGGTGTGGCGCGCGCTGATTGGCCGACGATGCCGACGAGCCCTCCGGACAGAATCTGGGATTAAAATAGCGCCAGTGAAAACCGACAGTGACCGTTTTTGACGACCTTCGTTTTAGTTAAGCATCGTTTACCGGTTTTATGATCGGATCTTCGTTCCCGTACCGTTTCAATCGTGTACATACAACATTTCCAATGGTCAGGTGATTGTTGTGTAGCGTTAACTTATTTGTTTACAGAAAATAAAAAAACGAAAAAAAAAAACAAAAACAAAACAAACAATAAGGTGGGTTGTTTACATTTTTACAGTCGGTTATTAAGAATGTTTCAAATTTAATTTGTTTGCAATTCGGCAAATTTTTGGAGATTCAACTTTTACATTTCAAATGTGACCGTTAAATTTGGAAACAAAGTTCTAGACTGTGATCTGATTTTGGTGCGCGGGAGGATTAAATATGATCACCTGAAAAAATAATGACATATTCTGAGCAAAATAAACAATTAGGTTTATTTACATTGTATTATTTAGTCAAAAACATGTTAATTGAATTAGCAAAAATTAGAGGTTAACTTGTTTTAATTTTAAATTTGTCCGTTAAATTAAAAAATAAATATTTTTTCAGTTACTTTTTTTTGTTTTTAATGAAATTTAACTTTTTAGATTTAACTTTTTAGAAAGCGTTTATAGATACGGAAAATAATATAATGACAAAACTTGAACAAATTTAATTAAAAAAAAGTTGAAGAAACGGTTTAGATTATCACCTATTATGATTAATCTTTTAGATACAATCTTATATTTTTATATTATTATTTAGGCTTTCAAATTGTTTTATTTTACTCAACTGTGAAAAATTCGGACCAACAAAAAATAGAACAAAATGATAGAAAAATTTCCACGAAAAAAAATGAGATTAAACTTTTGTCGTATGAAAAAGTTTCGTCCCAATAACATAATAATCCGCCCATTAATAAATGATGAATAACAAGAAACAAAATTGTAATGTAATTCAAAGTCCACTCTTATCAAATCGTTTCACTAGTCGTACACAGATATAGAAAAATCATTCGACCCAGCCAACTCATTCGGCATACATATCACATCTTAATGAAATAATTAATATGACTCGAACAAATTTGAAATTCAATTTGGGTTATAAAATAAACATAATTTATTCATTACAAACAATGTGAGACAGTGTAAAAAAATTAGTTTAAGAAAATTATCTGGTTACGAATGAAAGGGAAGTGGGTAAAAATTGATAATGAGCTCGAGGAGTATCGGCAGCGACTTTCGCTAACTTTCAAATATTTAATTCCAACGGGTTTAAGTGACACGGTGTATATCTGTTACCTTATTTGCATTCTGGGCGTTCGTTTTTCAAACATTATCCTCTTTATATGACTGCACTTGTTTCTTTTTATCATCAACTTGTTCGACCAGTTTTATTCACGTTCTAAATTTAATTTAATTTTTAATATTGACACGATCAAATTATATAATAATAAAAGAAACAAAAACATTTCTTTTGTTCCAGGTAAACCAGGAGTGTTCTAGTTATGCGGTTTATTGTGTAAAATGAGCGGTATTGTGTATCATATCCCGATGCAAAATTGCGTCCCACCGAAGGCAACATTATTATTGTACTCCATTCTTTCAATAAATAATAGAATAACAATTTGTGTTTCAGTGCCATACACGGAATTCAAATCGAACTTGAGATTTCGTCACGGAGCGGTTGTCAAAGGTCGTCGGATACAAAGTATAACGGAACATAAAACGAAAGAGACTCAACAAGGAGTTACGAGTTTATTCATTTTGTCAATTTTTCTTCTCCGCCGTTTTTAAGAAAAAACGCCACTTGTTGACACTTCGAGCAACTGATGACGTAATGTTGTCTTAATTGTGCAAACAGAGGACGCTTGGATGAATCGAGACTGAAATTCAAATCCCGCGAAATTTCGTGACATTCATGGAAAATAATAGAAAAACTTGAGCTCAAAGAATTAAAAAGGAATATTTTGTCGGCGAAAATTAAATTTAGAAGACAACTTTTTTTTAACACCATGACGAGTTCTTCCTAGTTTGAAACCACTGCAGACTGAACAGTTATATAAAATGGTTTAAAATAAACTTGGATCTTTGAAAACCGGAGTGAAATCAATTGCAGTCTGGATGCCAACATGATGTTATTACCAGAAAATTTTTCAAAAAATGTCAATGGACGACGATAAAATTAAGTTAAAAACAAAGATAAAGAGTTAGAATAACAAATTTAATTTCAATTTCAAAGCTGCAGGCGTTTACATACATCAAACCGGACTTCATATCTATTGTATTCAGATAAATTAGGAAGTTGTGATGAATCACAAGTTTTTTTTTTTTTCAAACATTTTGAAATGATAAAGAGTATCCAAACGTCAGAAAAATGAAGCTCAAAGTTAAGGGAAAAATAATTGAATAAAAATTGGGGAACTAATAGTGGTCACCTGAACAATCAACTTTTGTTGATAAACAAGTTGCAGTACTAACAAAATAATTGTGATGACGGGGGGAATTAAATGTGATCATCTAAAATAACAATAGAAATGTTAAAATGTAACGGAATTTACCTCCATGGCAGTTGGATATATATAAAATTGTCACTAGAAGAAACCGGATGAGCGTGGATTGTCAAATACGTGCCGGGTTTGTTTTCATTCACCTTGGTCGATTTGAAAGTCACGGACGACGAAACGATACTGGAAGGCAGTTCGGAGCGCACGCACTGATGATTTGGTTTTGGGGGCTCGTCAGCTTTTGTGTACAATTGCCGCGTTCACATTTGGCCCAATGTGCCGGCCAATGGGAGCGCGCCGAGCTCACCTTTTCTGCCCCACCATTACGGACCCCAGTTATTACGTCTATTGAACTTCAGTAGAGTCCGTCTAGTTTGCCTATTTCAATCCCGTCAGCTGACCCCTTATAGCCCCCTACACGAAATTAATCTAATAGCTGTTTCCAGTGCAAATTGTCTGGAAGGTCGTTAGCTTATTATAACAATTTGTCA
This sequence comes from Trissolcus japonicus, assembly GCA_030522925.1. Lineage (NCBI taxonomy): Eukaryota > Metazoa > Arthropoda > Insecta > Hymenoptera > Scelionidae > Trissolcus > Trissolcus japonicus. The sequence continues at coordinate 45,943 of JAPYZS010000378.1, read as the reverse complement.
TACTTTCTATTCGGATTACAAATTTTGTTTCATTGAATTAGATCTGGAGATTACAAAAATGATATTTCTTCAATGAAAAATTTCAATTAAGGATTATAAAATTGAATAACATTTTTAGTCAGTTAAGTTAACTTTAGTAAATTAATTTTTAGAGAATATAATATTAAATTATATCAACAAGTTGGTTCTTTTTAGTAAAACTTAAAAAAATAAACAAATTGGAGCATTTAAAGTATGGCAAAAGACTTTGTTATATAACAAATAAGAGGTGAACGTGCTAATAAAATTTTAATTGCAACTGAAAAATGCGTCTTGGCAGTTGTTTCTGATACGCCGTCAATTTTCATTAAGTGAGACAACATCTAATCTCATTGCGGATCGAGTAAAAAAATGTTCTCCCGATAGTCTAAATGAACGTTTAATGTTTTTGATATCGAAAATTGGGTGTTCCAACGTGAATATTGATTAGATATTAGTGTCCTACGTGACGCACGTCGGGGCGTGTTAACAGTTATCTGATGACAAAATTACTACGATTGCGTAGCGAAAATTGATATCTCTAATTATTTCATTATCAATCTGGTTGGATTAAGAGGCATCTTATTAACATAGAATATTATTGATTTATGTTATTTCGATATTTCAAATAAATTATTTAAAAAATTTCACACATACGTTTCGAATAAATTAGTGAAAAATAAAAGGACTTAATTGTTCTCAAAAGATATCTTAAATATTTTTATAATCGCGGGATATCAATCTTGCACCTAATTCAACGCAAACATGTTTCACTTTTTATTATTTATTTTCCCGCGGTTATCAAACGGCGGTTACATTGAACTCAACTTCGTCTTCTATCTCCAGAATGTTCTGTAATTCTCGAACCAAAGTCCGTTAATTGAAGACGTGCGACAAATTTTCTGTTTATTTACAATTCCCAAAAGATAAAGTCCAGGATGAGATAAAAAAATTTTCTCGCGATATCGATTTGTTTACACTGTCAACTTTCTTCCATTTTCTTTTTCCATGATCTTTTTCACGATCCGTCATAATAGATTTTAAAATTGATTTTTCTCAAGTGCAAACAAATATTTTGATTAAAAACGTTAAAATTAAAAGAAAAAAACATAAAAGAACATTTGAAAAATGTTCAGTTTTTCGATCGAAATTTTGTAATGAAAAAAAATGGCGTTTAACCATTTTTTTGTAACGAAAATTGAACATGAATTTGTGTTGCAAAATTACGATAGGCAGATAAAAGAAAAAACAGAAATAAAAAACAACGTTGAATAATAAGTTACAAGAACGAAGTACAATTGGCATCCGCGAAGACTCAACAATCTCCTTTTACGCGCTGTAAAACGATGATAATCGAGGCGATTGTTTGTGATGAATATAGTCACACGATGAAAGGGGATCATCATCCTATTTATCTGTTGTGATTTCATTATTAATAATTAGCTGTATTAAGAAAATTCATTTCAACAGATTAGAGCGAGTTTGAGCTATTTCAATTGTATTATTGTACGCGCATGTCAGAGGCGAATGTTTTTTTTTCGTCCTTGTTCAGATCATTGTTTACATATTTGTTTTCATTTTATATAATTTTGGTTGTTTCAAAAACTCACCGAATGATCCGTTGCAATATTCGTACGCTTGTAAACATAATGACAAGATGAGAAAAAAATTTTTGTTCGAAAATCGGACGTACTTTGTATGTTTCATTGTTTACCTTTTCAGTTGGCGCCAAAGGTACAGGCGTCGAAGGTTGGTCCTGACCGTTTTCCCTTGACTGCTATTGTTTATTTACAAAATTCAAAGATTCAAGGTCAAATGTTAGTTTATGTTTGTACGTTGTGAAATTGATAATCATTGTTTACGTTTGTTTATTTATACAGTACCTTTTCGTTTTCAATGTCCATATTGGACTGCATGTAAAATAATTGAAAAAAAATAATTATCAAAAAGTTCGAGATATTTCATGAAAAAAAAATTAAGTAATGGTTCTTTTTTTTTTGGATCTCATGTTTGATAATGAAGCAAAATAGAATAATAGGAATGATAAATCTGATAACCTCAAAACGAAAACGACTCTAGCCAGACATAATTTTTATTACGAAATCGCTGGAAATTGACAATCGTAAAAGATGATTCGTAATTGAACGTCATTCCACGCAACTTACGACGTTTCCGCGCAAAATTTACATCCCGGGGTCAAGTTAAGGTCAAACGGTTCGCTTATCGAGTTTTCGATTTGAATTTTTGGGGGTTTTCCAAAAAGAAGAAAAACAAGCTCTAATCAATGAAAAGAAACATTATTTTTTTCTTTACTTTCGGTTAATTTTTTTTTTTTTTTCAGAACGTTTTATTTTGTTATCAAATATTGTCGTGAATTTGAATTTGGTAATGCCTTTCCTAACCTCTAAAAATAACAATGTTGTGATGCAAAAATAAAAGGGGAAAAAATAAATGATTCTAAAGTTGTGAACCATTTTTGATTAGTATGATTTTTAAAGAAATTAAAATCAATGCAAAATCAGAGATTCTACGGTCTGGTTCAGTCAATATTTAGACTCACCCTTAGTGACGTAGCAGGTTGTCACGATCTCACGACTAGAATGTCGCGGTCGATCCCTCTGCTTATACCTCAATAATGTTTCGCAATTGCGCATGTGCGGCACGCGAATTTCGCACGGTTTCCCAAATTTTGCGTCAAATTTCTTTTTTAATTCTCACAATAAATTCCATGATTTCTAAACGAATAACATTTGAAATTGTATTGATTAATAAACATCATAAAAATAGACGTCGCAAAAAAAGTGTTACGTCATCAGTTTTGATGACGTCACATTTGCTGAAATGTAAATATCAAAATTCTTCATGTGTAATTTTTTTTGTCATTTTTGAATTTTTCATTTTTCAACATTTGTTTACTTTTTGAATTTCGTTTTTTCGCTTGAATTCTTTTTTGTTTACATTCAAATTTTTTGTCTTAATTCCTTTCTTTTATTTGCTTTTGTTTCTTTTGTTTATTTTCATTGTTTATTTTATTTACTTTCGTTTCTTTTGTTTATTTTCATTGTTTTGATTACTTTCGTTTCTTTTGTTTACTTTTTCTTTGTTTTTGTATATTGTTTATTCATTTAACTTGTACAACAACAAAATATTATCATCCACTTGTTCACAGCGAATTCGAAGAAACGTGAATGAAAAACGTTGATTTTCCGGTTTAAATAAAATTGACTTTTCGCAGATATCACGTGGGCGTTAGTGCCAATGCTCCTGGATTTGATGCAATCCGTCCTACGTCATCGTAAGTCGAGCCTCTGAACACACCCGCGGCCCGCGCCAATGACGCTGCGCTATTTTTCAACACTTTTTGCAGCGTGACCCGCGTGACCTTGAACGGTTTTTTTCTCACCACGAATACAAACAAGTGCGCGTGAATAAGATTATTGTATTGAAATTCAATTCACACACACACCTTTCTACAACATACACAATGACGGAAAAAAAACCAAACAAAAAATGTACAAATTTTCCATCTTTCATCCCACTTTTTGCATCATCGAATTGCATCATCGTGCGAAAATTCCGGAAATTGGACAAAATTGTTGCAGATGAAAAAAAAAATGTATTTAAGGTATCGAAAATATAAAACGCAAAAAAGTAATGTACACATAACAATGTAAACAAACCGATGAACATTGTTTGGAGAGTAATTAGAACAAAATGTGCCAAAGGTTGCTAATGCAGAGCAAATATTTGTTTCCTTTTTATTTTAACGTCATAATTAATGATGCTTGGTTAATTGCTAATCGATTCTAAGAATTGTGCACCGGCTGAATATAATTGTTGTCAGGGATATCATTGGGTTTCGTCTTGTTATTGGTCCGATGGAGCGAATCTCTTTGATCAAGATCAATGTCGAGATGTGTAATTGTCATTGATTAGCAGCGCCGAGTTGGGGCAAATAATTGCATCATTTTTTTATTTCAATTTTTTTTTTCATCATTTCAAAACTCTAATATTCTTCAATTTTTGTTTACACTCTCAAAATATTTTTTTTTACTTTATTTGACATTCAGAATTGTCCTTTTTTGTCATTGTTTACAATATCTTGAGTTTTTAGTTTTTTTGTTTACATTTTTAGTTTAAATTTATTTATTTCCTTTTTTGTATACACTTTTTCAAATGAAAATATTGTTCGTAATATATTATGTTCGACTTTGCATTTTTTTTGTAGAACTCTGCAATTTGTTTGGAATCTACATTACCGACGGCCGAGAAGAACAAACATTTCTCGCAAGAACATAAAAAAGGAATCGTTTAATATATAAAGCCGGAATGAAGACAAACTTTTGTGTAGTATGAAAGGAGAGACGTTTGGCACTCCCCTAGACAAGGATGGAATACACATAAAATGGTGATGGCACTATCGCCTTGTGCGATAATCACCACATTTTTTTGTCGTTTGACACTTAAAATTTTTTGTATCGGATTCTAATATAATTAACTTTGTAAACAATTTTTATCATGTAAATTATTTTTGTTTGTATCTAATTGTTCGTTTTTTTATTTCCTTTCGAGTTTGACCTTCAAACCTGACATCGTATGTTTATATACAAAAAACATCAATAAAATTAAAAATCTTTTTTTGTCAAACCTAAAATGTAATTATGAAATGAATGACCTGAAAAAATATTGTTTTTCTATTTTCTACAATGGACTGTGGATATAAAAAATGTTTGCAGGCGACCCGGTTCGTCAATTCAATTGTCATTAAATCAGTTAACTTAAAACAATCTTCAGCGATATATATTTTTCATAAACAACTCGGCCGATCAATTTTACATCAGACGAAATTAGACGAGTTGAACTCGGATGCGCATACAAAGCAACCCGACGCTATATCCGTGTGTCATTTTGCATTGGAATATGCACTGGCAATATTCCAAACCCAAAAATCTCGACTTTCACAAACAACGCCACTTTGCAGAAAAAGTTATTTACAAAAGTACCTCAAACACGTTTTCATTCAGATTCATTTCTTTTATTTTTTTGCAACCTTTCTTATTACAAATTTGTTTCTCTCACGCTAAATTCTAACCTCAAAATATTTTTTAACCTACAAACATTTCGACCTAAAAAAATTGTAACTAAAGAAAATGATTTTTTGAATTTGAATTTGAAACTGAATTTCATCATCTTTGTAACTTAACCTAAAAAAATTAAAAATAATCCAAAAAAATGTTTAAAAGAAGAGAAATAAGAATATGTCAGCTCAAATTTGGGTTTGGCATTTTCTAACCTCAAAAACAGTTAAGGTAAATTTATAATTCAAATGAAAGGAGAAAATTGATTTCAAATTTACCGCTTTTGGATAAGGTATGGTAGTTTCCCTGGTGTAAATAGGGACATCCATGTCAGTGATACTGCTGGAAATACTAGGGGCCCTAGAGTCACGACCGGGAACTGACAATCCAGTAGGTCGTAAAGGATGCGACTCGGCGATGAATCCTTCGCCGAAATCGTCATCGTCTCGATCCATCTCGAGCCTGTGCAATCAAATCAAAATTCTCTTGAATTAAAATTATCCATCTAACTTTCATTATAATATTCTACACACTTTCTCTGATAAAATATTTGGCCGATGATCAAGGCTAAGACAAACCGCTGAATGTCAACCCGAATTCGAACCCTCACCATATACATTTTTTTACCACAAAAGTTCAATAATTCAAAGTTTAAAACGAGAAACCAATTCAACAAGTACAACATTCTAACCCTCAAATTTGGAAACCTTTTTTTCTAAAAATATAGTCAGTTTACTTTTTAATAATGAAACTTAAAACTGCTGAAGGAAAAAAAAGCTATAACTAGAGCCACTTGGACGATAAAAAGTTATCAAATTGATAATAAAGAAATAGCGTGAACGTAACAAATTGGATAACGTTTTTATGCTGTCGCAAAACCGTTCATAAATAAATTGCGTAGCCGTCATGCGGCGCAAAGTCAAGACGCGAGTTTCATAATGACCGTGCGTGTATTTTTAAATGCTCGCGATAACAAAAATTTTCATATTAATAATTTGAAACGTAAAAAAAAGTCCGTTAATTACGTCACCGCTTCTAAATTCCAGGAATCAAAAATTGGCGGGAAAACGAATAATAAATATTTCAACATACTCAGTGTCAATCTTGTTTAAATAATAACAACAAAAACAATAAAAATAGTACAACAAAATAAATACGTTAATAAAATCGACAAAAAAAACTTGTCACAACGTGTTTCCACCTCGCAACTTTGCACCACCGTAACTTCGATAACAGTGAACAATTTTCAACGATATTTCGTACACAAACATTTCTCAAGTGAGAAAATCGAAAACCATGTTGAGTTTTCGTTTTTGATCAAATTTGATTTTAGTTAATTTCGATTGGTCGCCGAACACTTTTCTTTCTTTTTGAGTTTACCTTTTGGATTTGATGTAATTGAGCTCCGTTTTGGAGGCTGTTTGTTAACGGTTTCGACGGAACACTGTCGCAAAATTGCGCGTGCGAGCTCGAGTGGTACGTTCTTGAGACTGAGCTTAGAGGACGCGCAACGTCGCGACGTCTAAGTCAACGTCTAAGAGATTTAATTTTAAACGCGCATACGTCGTCGACGTCGGCATCGGCCGAGCCTCCGCCGTGGCCCTAAGAGATCATGGCTACTTGAACGCGGCGGCGAATTGACCGGCAATTGATTTCCTTCAATTGATTTCCCACATTAGAGGCATGTTGATCCTCTCGGGGCGTCTTTGATTGCGAAACCAATGTGTTTTTTTTGTCTTCATTCCTGAAGTAATGAATGAACTACGATGCAATTTCGATTGGCCAGTTTATGTTCAATCAAGTTATTGAAAACGTCCACTGTGTGACGTCACCGAACTTGGCGTCACTTCGCATGTTGCGACTTCTGTCATTCCTTCGACTTTAAACCTTTTTGACACGTGTTTTCAGTTTGTCTTTCTATTCAAATGAGAAAATTCATATCGCTTACTTTATTTGTAATTCTGTTTTTGAGGTTAGGTTGTTGTTTGATTTTTTTGCTTAAATGGTATTATCAGGTTCTCATAATTCATAACCGCTAAAGCGGCCGCTTAATTTTAATTTGTTGTTTCTATGAATCAATGAAACGTGTTGCGATTGAATATCAATACATTGCATCCTCCGGGGCGCGCGAAGCGCCCTGAAAATTGCATTGTATTTCAATTTAAATCTAATCTAATATAATTCTTTATTTGAAAAGAGTCCATTATTTGTATATTTTTTAGAATCTACGTTTTGAGATCGCATACAACTACACTACATTCACCGCGGCGCTTCGTGCGCCCCGAATAGTGCAACGCAATTGAATGTCTCTGTATAATATCATGTAATAAAGTAATTGAATGTTTGGTATTTTTACTTACCTCATTTTTTTACTTACCTTGAACATAAAAGCTTTCGGAGCGGGAAGGGTGAATAAAAACTACCCTTAACTCTAATGTATTTTAATAACATTTTTGGTACAAGAATCAAGTGAAAATAAAATGAATTGATCAGTCATAAAGATAAAAAGTTTTCTAATAAGTTCGGTGTGAAAAATAAATGTTCTGTACAGATAATAGATGAGCAAATTTGGGAGACGGCCGAGCGTGATGTGAATTAAAAAAAAAATCGTTTGATGCCAGAGGGCGCTGTTGATATAATTTCAACCGTGTTTTCTCGCTATAAAAAATCAGTCTCACACGTAGTGTGTAGTAACGAACGATTCGCACCGGATGAAGGGTCAGGGAGGGAGCGCGTGGTGAACCAACGGGTGGCACCACCGGCGCGCCCCCTTTCTGACCCTTATCGAGATCCAACGGCAATGCATCAATTCAGCGAATAATACAAATTACAAATTGCAGGCGAAGAAGCCGAAAACGAAGAAAAAAAGAGTGAAAAAAGTCAAATATATGTATCATCGTTTTATTTTAAAACAGGCAATCGTGTTAATCACTAACTCAAAGACAAAAAAAATTATGATGACGATATACAATTAAATGAGAAACAGAATGTCGCGGAAGAGGCTCCCGATAGTCAGGCGTGGAATTGATAATAAAATAAAAGTGCGTTGTTAAAACGCGCGCAAAATTCGTATAAATGTAAAAAGTGGAGTCCGCCATTTTATAATCTTAAAAGGAGTGGGGAGAAGGGGATCGAATTCTGATAACAATGGAAAAAGGAATACAATTGGAGAAATATTGTGATTAAGGAATTAGTCGCGGGACGGACCGAGCGGGTTCCCGAAGCTCGAGGAGTAGCGCCACCTCGCGGCAGGCGCGAGCGCCCTCTACGATTCCATTTTCGAATCAACGACCTAACCTAAATTCTTGAAATTTAAAACTATCCACCGGCCGCGAGATGGTGCTGGGCTCAAGCCGACGCTTCGAGACGCGCGATGGTGGCGCCACCTGTATTGAATCACCAGAAGTGGGGCTGCGCGTAGCCACCACCTGTACCGCCTGCAGCGCCTCCTATGCCGCCGCTCATGCCGATCGGATTGAATCGGTGCTGGTGAATCTTGTCCATGCGCATGGCCCCTGGCCCGGCGCCTCCGCCGATGAAGCCACCGTGGTGGTGCACACCCCGCGCGTTAAAACCACCCGCCGTACGCCCTAACATGCTCGGCGGTCCACCGATCCCGGCGCCACTTCCTATCGAGCCGCCGCCAACGTTTCCGCCAGTCGCCATTCCTCTTCCACGACCTGCAGCTCCACCACCTGAAACAATCGTTTCTTTTATTTCCTTCTCCTTCCTCAAATTTTGAATTACGAAATTTTCAAACAGCGCCACCTGGTGGCAAGTTGCTGAATTAAACTTTTGTTCAACAAACCAGAGGACGGGGGTTCAATTCCCCTTTGAAATACCAGAAAAAATTTTTTTAAACAGTGCTATCTGGTGGCAAGTCGCCGAAATAAACATTGATTTAAAAAAACCGTGGTTCGATTCTCGTTAATTTTTTTTTTTACTTTTTTGGACTTTGTTTAACTGTTTTTTCTTTATATCATTTTTTTGGTTCTTTTTTTTAAATGTCTATAAAAGTATATGAACAAGTACCTAACGATACAATATTGTAGGATAATTCAAACCGTTACATTGGAGATCAATTAAACAATACAAATCATGTTGAAATTTATACGTCTGAAAAAGAGTTAAAAGAACAAGTTAAAATCATTATTGTCCGCCACTTTTTTATCGCTTGTGTAATGCAAAAGTAGATGGCGTTCAAACATACGATAAAAGGTGTAAGAAAATAAAGCTTGCAGGATGAGAGAAAAAGCAAAGCAAAGCATAGAAGAAGTCAATGGTCTGTATTTCTACATTGGCATAATGTACAATGAGGTAGAAAAAAAGCACAAAAAATACGAAAAAAAAAAAAAATGAAGCGGCGCCAACTGGCGTGTAAACGTGGAATCTCAGCGAGATTGAAACAAAAAAAAAAGGAAAAAAATTGTTTGAAACAAGAAAAAAAAAGGAAAAAAAATTAAAGAAGAGAAAAAAACAATAAATAGAAACGAGTAACAAGTGTGTGTGTGTATCTGTGAAGATGAGCGTGCGCAGTGTGCAACAGATGGCGTGGTGGTCAACTTTCTAAAAGGAGCGAGCCCTATTAGAAGGACAGCATCTGGTTGTTTCTAGCGGGTTTCTTTATATGATCGTTGAAGTTTGGCGATCTCACGTTTCCTATAACAATTCGCAATCTGTTTTTAATTTTCTCACAATAAGGAATGTTTCGAAAATTCGCCACTTGGTAGCGCTGTATTGTCATTTTTTATCGCGTTGCAATTTCACAGCCTCTAATTATTTTCAACATTTATAAAATAATTATCAACAAACGTTATTTGACATTAGGAAAGCGTTCAAAAGCAGATCTGGCAAAATATTTAAGAGATGTTTTACGTTCAACAAATATAAAAAAAAAAATAAAAAAAAAAAGTTTTTCTTACCGCGACTTTGATTGTAACCGGCTTGCCAGCCTGCGTAATACGCGGCTTTTTGTTTCCCATGTTCCTCGGCGATTTTCACATTCAGTGGTTCTGAACCACCCTCTGGTACTGTGCCGTGTAGCTGTGCGATGGCATCCTGTGCCTCTTCTCTCTTGTCATACCTTAAAACAAAAATTGTTCAATATGTACAACTTTTAAATCAACTTTCAACGACACAAGTTTTCTTTGATCCTAGTTTCCTTACCTTACAAAAGCAACTCCCCTGGGCAACCCAGTTAATTTATCTTTCAAAATATTTTTCTGTACAATATTGCCAAACTTGCTAAATATATCTTCTATCTGCTTCTCAGTAATGTTCCTGAAACATATCAATTAATCAATTAATTACAATTAGACATGTAATTGAAAACAAATGATGTTGAAACAATAAGAAACAAAGAAAACGACCTTTGCGAAAACAAAATTAGGAATCGCTTGTTTTACCTAGGCAGATTTGTAACATAAAGATTCGTCTCCTTAATCTCCTCTCCTGAAGGTCTGGCGAAGGAAACTTTCAGTCGTTTGTTCTGAACCTGCAGGCCATTTAGCGTTTCGATCGCAGTTGCCGCGTCATCTGCTTTTGCGTAATTTACGAATCCAAATCCGTAGCTGTATCCAGTCTGCAAAAATGAAACTTTGAATATCTCTGACAAAACAAATCATTTTCAAAACTTTTAATTGGATTAAAAATATGAATTGAGAGATTGAAGAAAAAAAAAATAGATAAAACAATGTTATACTTTGTAATCTCTCATGACTCTGCAAGATTCAACCGGGCCAATGGTGACGAACATGCTGTAAAGGTCCTTCTCGGTCATGCTCTGAGGCAGATAATTGATGATGAGGTTCGTTTTGTATTTGTCGTGATCCATATTCTGCTGCTGCGACTGTTGCTGTTGCTGCTGGTCGGTCATCCTGACTTCTCTCTCTCAACACTATTTCCCGAGCGACTAATCGGTCAGCAAATAAAAAAAACATAAACAAAATCATTACTATACCTGTCCCCATTGATTCCTATCTATTTGATTTTTTTTGTCTTTCAGTTTTGAAAGAACTTGTCTTTAGCTTGAAAATAAATAAAAAAATAAATGTTATATACAATTGGCGCAGCGTCAGACCTGCTATGAGAAACAAACAATCGCCAATCAAAATCTCTTTCACTTCTAAACTTAAAACATTATTTCTTTTTTCAAAATCAAAGTCAAAACAATTTTTTTTACTTCTTTTTCTACTTTTTTTCTTTCTTTTAAGTCTAGCGTTTCCACTCAAAGCTAATTACTGAAAAAAGAAAAGTTAAAGACTTATTTTTTATGAAAAAAAAAAAAAATAAATAAAAAATCAAAATTCAAAACTGACAAACTTGCGTTTTTTCCTGTATGCATCTTTTGTTTTTTTTTACATTTATTTTTTTATTTATCTATGAGACAAAAATTGTGGGAGAAAAAAAAACATACCTTAGATTTGGTTCTTAATTTTTCGTCGGACAGCGAAAAAAAGTTTTTGTTTTTTAGCTTTTACGTTTTTTTTTATATAACCTATAAAAAAAGGAAAACTTTTTTTATAACCTAGACAAGAAAAAAAAATGTCAATTCGCGATGAGCGAAAACGCTTTTTGGTGCGACGACAAACTCGAAATCCACGCGACAAATGGGGAGAACTCGCGAGTCCCCCGTTGAACTTCGTTTGAATCCCGAGTTTTCGTCGGTTCGCAAAAATTGTTACAAACACGTATCGTCGCGAAAAAAATTGCACTATCGACCAAACAAACGACGGCGACGGGAGCCCGCAATGCTGCCAACTTGATTTTCCAATTTTTCAAACTCCTCACACTTTTGTTTTCAACGCGAAACTTTCGAACACTTTTATTTTGTCCAACCAAAAAAATCGCTCAATTCATTGTCAACAAACGCAAACCGAAGTTGTAAATAAAAATCGATCGCCGTTAGGTTCGAGATCAATTCGAACTCTGAATACCGACAGGACGCAATTTTTTTCTTTCTTCAGAGAAAAACTGTGAAGTTTGTCATAAAACCGAGAGAGACAGAAAGACGCCTCGGACGGCCCAGGAATTGTAGGTTATGTTTCGAACTCAACTGAAAATCGAAAAGGTTGTACAATTTCGGGCGCCGCGGATGATCGTAACCTCAAAATCGGCTACTTTTGTTGAGACCGAGCATCGGTTCCGGTGGAACCTCACCGGGTCGTCGCAAAGGCGTTGCGGGTGGCGCGGAACCGAAAAGATGGTCGCTGTCGGTGCAATTTTTTCCGCCGACCGTGACTCTCGGCATCGGCCAAGCCGTGGCGCTCGGCCGAGCTTATTTTCACACTTCGCGTTACTCGCGACTTCAGTTTTCTCACCATAAAACGATTGTTATGCAATGGTACTCACGACCGCCATATTCGAACCGCTGCCACTGAGCCCGTTTTGTCAGCGGAGCCGCGTTTCCGGAAGTCGGCGTTCCTAAAGTCACTAAACTCCCATTTTCCGGTACCGTATCTTTGTTTACAGTTTTTCTTCATTTCTCTCCAAACAAATCAATCTGGTTTAACCAAATGTAAACAATTTACGGTTTCAATCTTTCGACCTTGCGTAATACAATCTTTTGTTTACATTGATTTTATTATTTTATCTTTGTTTTCGTTTTGATACTATGAAAGTAAGACAGGATTTGTTGTCTTTGTTTTATTGCAAGGAATAGATAAGGACGGAAGGATAGTTTGTATTCTTCAAGGACGAATTATTTGTGATTTGACCTTTTGATTGGCTTTGTTGTGACTTTGTGACAGTGCAATGTTGAAAAACGTAAATAAACGGAGAAATAAAAGGAAAAACAAAAAAGACATACAAAATGGAAGCCAAAACAAACAATAAAAGAGACGACGGTTTTTTTATATTACTTTAGTGGGACAGAGGAATAAAAAGTAACCTAATAAATCATTTAAATCAGATTAATGATTTATATATTGTTTATTAACTTGAAAGATGATGAAATTAACATAATAACAATGAAATTTTTCATCGGCTCTCATTTAAAGAAACTATTTTTCAATTTTAATTTAAATTGTTGTCGAAATGACCAGAATATGGATCTTTTTTTTTTTTTTTAATATATTTAAGAAATATAAATTTTTTCTAAAAATTTTTCCATTTCTTTCCAATTTCAATTCATGTTAATGAATACAAGAAACATTTTTGAGTTAAATAACAAATTCTTAGTTATTCAGTTTGAAAAATTTTATTTTAAACTATGATTTTTGAAAAAATCGATGTATTTACAAAAATATAATTGTTTTACAAGAAATTGCACTTAATTTCTGGGTTCATCGGTGACCCAACCGGGCAATTGAAGTCTTTAGCAAATTCTTGCGAGCTCATCAGAGGCAACAAAACGCGTAAATAATTCGGACTCTCCGCAAATATATCTAAATTGTATGCGTCTTTGCTGCACAAGGAATTCGCAGCGCTTATCCAAAACATCTGCCTGGAGTTGTAGTTCAATCCGGGCAGTGGCTGATCAGCTCCGTTTTGCTTTTCGGCATCAAGCAAACTGTGGTAAGCGATTTTGTATCCCAATAAATCATGGAAATCTTGAGATGCAGGATAAGACTTTTGTTGTTCCTGAAATTGAAAAAAATAACAAACTTAAAATGATATCTAACGTTTTTTCAAAACACATTACCAAGAAACATTTTCGTTTCAAAACTTTTATGTATTTCTCTTTATTTGTTTACCACCAATACTAATGATTAAAAAAATTTAAATTAAACAGTTCCGGAATATTAATGAACATTTTAAACTTACCGTTACTTTATTAAACGACTGCTTTAAACATTTCGAAGCTTCCATAACCGCATTCCTGTAATATAAAATAGTTCGTGAAAATAAAAAAAAATTGAATTAAATTAAAATCCCTAGTAAAAATTTATCAGGTGTGTCACAAATTTCTAATTCTAAAAATTGGTTCCAAATTTTTGCAAATGGCACACGCATGTTGCCTTGAATGAAATCTCATCTGCGGATTTCTTAAAATTATTTAGGACGATGGATAAATTCAAAAAACAAAATTTTTCATCTAAAGACGACTTTGGCGCGGTGGATAAAGTAGCATGTTTCCACTTCGAGGGGCGCAGGTTCGATACCTGGTTTTGCAAACTTTTTTTTATCACAGAAAAATCTTCTAGAAACCAATTGTTGGTTTTAGGAAATTTTAATGTGAAAGTTTCTAATAATTTCTAATCAATAATTAAAATGAAGCTATTTGGAAACTTACCCAGCGATGTTCGGGGATTCCCAGGGGTCACCGATGGACGCTCCGATCGCGTGGCCCAACTCGTGCGCGATCGAGAACCCGACGGTACCAAACTGAATATAATTGGGAAAATCAACATTGTGTATCGCCGAAGCCATGAATAATGCTGGCAAGTCTGTAATGTTGGTTTAATTAATTAATTAAAAAAAAATGTAACGATTTGATAGAAATTCTGGCATAATCTTTGTTTAGAAAAAAAAAGACTCACATAGTTCGTTCGACCAAAGATTGAACTGAGCATTGACGCTAGTAGGAGATAAGATGTTATTCCATTCTCGCACGTCGTTAACTAAATTCAGCTGTCGGAATTTAGCATCCAACTGGAATTTTGACAGCTTCAAGATATTTCGAGCGTATTTATCAAAATCAACGTCGTTCCAGTCGAGAGTTGGCACCTGGATGGTATTATTATTGTGTGCGATCAGGACTTCCATATTTGACAATGCTTTCAAGGTTGAAGCCCTGGACGTGTCGTCAAAGTACGAACTCTGAAAATAAAAGTAGACTGCATAAGTAAACCGTCTTTAATTTTCGTAGTTTGGGTTCATGTCGTGTTTCAAACAATTTCTTATACAGCTTACATGATTAATCAAGGCTTCGATAGTTTTCATCAATTTATCCAACACATCTTTAGTCATATTTTTTTTATCCTCGTTCAAGAAATGTTTGGATATAGCGACTTGGAAATTAGAATCAAATTTGATAGCCTTTGCCATGCACTCTTTTTCCATATCACCATCATCTTTCACCCAAGGTAAAAGTGCGACGACTTGTCCCTTTATTAGAGTTTGGATAAATGGAATGAATGATGTATCGATGGTACCCTCGCGGTAATCTCTATCAAATCCGCCTAAGGCATTTTTAATATGCGCCTCATCCACACGTATTTCATCATCTAATGAAAATTTAACGTCTTTAGGCAAGAATCCTTCGATGAATTTTTGCATCGGGAACATGGTATCAAGAGATTTGATGAACTCTCCAGCTTTCACAATTTTTAATTCATTCCTCAAAACTAATGGACGAATCTGTAATGGAAATTTCGCGTTCAGTAACCAAATCTACTGGCTGGGGATTCGCAATGACTTTTTCATTTTATCGTACCTCTAGTATATTTCTCTGGTCAGATTTCGATCGAGGACTGACGAATAATTCAAACAAAAATACGTTATTAAAACCCATCTCACGAAGTTTGAGGAAACCATCCACAATGTCATCATGTAAGGAAATTTCTTTATTAATTTTTTTCATAAAATCTTCTACAGTTGATGGATCAACAGCTGAAATTGAAAAGATTAACGAGACTCCATATTATTTTTCATTTCATATTGTCTGATAAAATACACTTTTCTTTGATGTTTATTTACATATTTTATATTATATTATATAATATTTTTTTAATTATATTATATTTATATATATTATATATTATATTAAATATATATTATATTTATTTATAACTATTTACAAATATATTATATTTCAAACTTACATAATTTTTTGCAGCTCGCGTAAATATTTTTCGCCGCTGAAATATCGTAGCCTGATAATTCACGCTCAGATTCCAAAATTTTTTTGGCTTCATCCATCATTTCATAGTATCGACCTAATCGATCGCTATTAGCTGCCAATTCTGAAGCTGATTTCATGTACCCTCCACAGGCGAATTTATAAAAATCATCACACGGGTTAACCGATTGATCCATCTGTCTCACAATTCTTGTTGCTGCATTGAAATCAATAACACATTAGTTGATCAGCTACTGAATCATGAATAATCTCGTAAATAATTATACATTCTCTTTATTTACCCTCTTTGGTATATTCGCTGCTAGCCCTTCCATTGTAGTTACCTGTTAATTAATTAATGAAGTTGATTAATTCCTTTAATTAAAATTTATTGAACAAAATAATTTGATTAAATTCAGCTTCAATTAAATCAATTTGGATCTTTCGAACTCTAGAAACATCCTACGAATTTACCGCTTTGATGTGAATATACAAATGAAAAAAAAATTTTTTTAGGCACAATA
Organism: Trissolcus japonicus; assembly: GCA_030522925.1. Classification (NCBI taxonomy): domain Eukaryota; kingdom Metazoa; phylum Arthropoda; class Insecta; order Hymenoptera; family Scelionidae; genus Trissolcus; species Trissolcus japonicus. Next base: position 29,543 of record JAPYZS010000378.1, on the reverse strand, counting down.
CTTTTTTTTTTTTCAATTTGAAAAATCTAATGATAAAAATTTTGTTTTCTTATACCTGCAGCGAAAGAGCTGTCGAAAAGCAGTATGGCTACTGCAAAGAAATAGAGGATGCGAGACATTCTCGTGGTAATCCTAAAACGTATGATAAAAATATGAAAAATAACAAATCAAACTCTATGTTAAAAAAAAATCAAATGTATCAAATTGAACTTACATCGTGATAACGTATAGTTCAACCGTTTCACTCAGAATGATAAATGTAATTATGATCCACTATTTATAATAACCAGATACAGACAAATCAAATCTAATTTTAATGTATGTTTAATTGTAAAAAATTGTTGCACGTTTTGTCCGATTGCTAAATATATTATAATCAATATATTATAAACGTTTACCATATATTGTCATTATATTGTCATTATATTGTCATTATTTTTTTTTTGTTTAATAGGGTTATGAAAGTACAATTTCTACCTCGCATCAATATTTTTATCTATTTGAACAGTGCTTCAAAAAATATAAAAAGTCCTCTAAAAAATTGATATACACTTAAATTTTAAAGTTTATGATCAGATAAGAATTTTTTTTCTAACTAAAGTTAAATCGAATAATTTTTAGAGGTCGCTACCGCAGATACAACATTTTTTGCTTGAAAAATTAAAAAAAAATTAAATTAATAGATTACACATTTTTTTGTTTGATATTTCTCAACAGAATTTTTACATAATGTGAAAATCGGTTGTCCAGAGGGTACTCGATGATAAACTATGACTTCAACCTCAAATTTTCTGTTTCATTTTCGAGACTATTCCTAGATACAATGTTTTCAGTCAGCAATAGTCCGAACTTTGAATTAGGTTAAACTTTAATTTTAATTCTAAAATCAATATTAATTCTCAAGTGAAAATAAAAAACGAATAGTTAACTTTTTTTTTTATATTTTTTGTTCCAAATTAGCGCTAGTTAATAAGATATTTAATTTATGATTATTCAATTTGCGTATTTCAGATTTCGGGAAAGTTCTTTGAAAATATAGTGAATCCATTTTTGAGACTTGGGTTTGTTAACACAATTGCTTTTATTGGTCAAACGAATATTCACCTTTTGATATATACATTTTCTATTCTAATTTCTAAGTTCTAATATATACACTTGAGTATTAAAACTTCCCTTAAAAAATCGACGGATTTTATTTACAAAAATTGATTTTACAAAAATCCTCCTTTCATCTCGTACGCATTTTTGCTGCACCATAAATTAGCACTAGTTATCCAAAACAGCTGTCTAGAATTGTAGTTTAATCCGGGCAGTGGACTATCACCACCGTTATCTTTTTCAGCGTCAAGAAAACTGTAGTAAGCAAGTTTATATCCCACTAAATCAGCGAAATCTTCAGATTCACCTGTCTTTTCTTTTCCCTGAAAATAAGAAAAAAAAAAGAAAACCAAAATAAAAATTTATAAATATATTTATCATTATCAAATATTTATCATTTCAAACTTACCACTAATTTGGAGAATGCAACATGTAAACAATTTTTACTCCCATGTAGAAATTTACGTCTGGCCCAACGTTGGACCAACGTTGTGAAAGTTGAGTCAACTTTGGCTGCCAATCTTCGGTCCAGAGATGGTAACAATCTCTGGGATGAAACGCCGGCCCATCATCGCCAGCCAACGTTGGCCCAACTCTTTTTGCCAGAGTTAAGCCAATGTTCAAATTATTTAAAAAATGGAATTAATTTATTTATATTGACAATTTTTTCACGTAATTATTTTTAGATAATTATTTTTATGGTTTATAGTCAGTGTTAGAAATTTTAAAAAGTCCGATGAATTTAAGGTTGTTGTTGGGTCTGAGGTGGGATTCGAACGCTCGTCCTTCGGATCTGTAGTCTGCCACTCAATCCACTGCTCCATCGGCTATTTTTGCACATGTCGTCTAAATATGCTACTCACTTATCAAGAAGATTTAATTGTTCCAACAATGGCTCAACGTTGGCAACCGATGCTCCAAGTCAATGTTGGATAAACATTGGATGCCACCATTGATTAAATGCTGTACGCCAAAGTTGGTTATCAGATTTTTTTTGCATTTCTGGCAATTCAATTTGATGAACATTGGTACAACGTTGGCTACCGACATTGGTCCAACGTAGAATCGGTTGTTCATTTTGGGTTATCGCTGGCAATTTCTACATGGGTAATTAAACTATCGTAAATGTTACGATCTATATTGTAAAAGTTACAATCTATAATGTAACATTTACGATATGGATTGTAAAATTTACGATATGCATTGTACTCAGTATAATTAATGTTTAAGACAATTTTCTTCTGCTAAAAATAATCTTTTAGATATCTTTTTAATCTTTTGATATTTGTAATCAAATTTCTTTTCTCCTTCGTCAAAAAATGTTTTGATACGGCGACTTGAAAATTATGGTCGTAATTCATAGCGGTTAGCATGCACTGAGCATCCGATTGTATATTATCGTCCACCAAAGGTAACAGCATTTTTTCTCACCTAATTTTTTGCATTTTATTTGTAATTCAAAAATTATCCATAATTGAAATGATGTTAATAAAATTAATCCATTTAATATTAAATCGTGTAATTAAAATTAATTAAATAAACTAAGGTATTTTATTTTATAATTCAATGCTAGTTTGATATGAAATAATCTAAAAATTAAATCTTATTTTGATTCTCACCTGCAGCGCAAGATTGGAAAATGAGGACGGTTAATGCAAGGAAATAAACTTTTTTTTTACATTTTGCAATCATGCATTTTTACATCATACAAGACATTTTAATCGCAGTAAAGGCAGTATAACCGTTTCACTTAAAATGAAAAGTGAAATATTATATATGTTCTAATATACATAATAACGAGCAACAGACTAATGTAATCTAATGTCAATTTAAACGTTAATTGTTTAATTAAGAAACAATTGAATAGCTTTTTTTCTGAATTGTACCAGATTGATAAGCACTCGTTAAAGTTTACTGAAGATATATTGAAGGATATGACTTTTCTTTTCAATCCAAGTGGGTGTAAAATTTCTTTCAATTTTTGATTTGTTTATAATCTCTGGTAAAACAAGAAATATAATGACGATTTAATAACCATCTAATGAAAATACAATGACGCTGTGAAAACATATATGATTTCTTACAATTAATAAAAAGAAATTTGAAAGACACTAATTTTTTATGAAATAAAAAAAAAACAAACTCGTAATACGGTTTAAAATAAATTTTTTCAAACTGATTGCAAATAATTGTTATTCAATTTATTTTATAATTTTAATTCTATTTTTATTTTATCCAGAAATTTTCCTTCAACAATATGAAATTATTGCCTTAAAAATTCATTCAAGAAAACTCGAATTCAATTAATTAATTAATTAATTATTTGTACGAATTATTTATATTATCTGTCATGATGAATATAACTAATTCTGTATAAATCTAGTATTTCATTCAATTTTTTTTTTCATATTTCATTTGCATTCTTTTCATTTATTATTTATAAAAATAAAAAAATATCATTTTTCAATTTGTTCAAGTGCGCGCCTTCATGTCTAGTTAAAAAAAACCATTTCCCCTAGAGACTTGTTTGCAGACTTACCGACCGTGCTCGATCGATAAGTTACTGAGTCGGCATTTACAAGAGCCGCCGAAAGATGGCGCACGAGCCGGGGGGAGCGCGCGGCGGCCGTGGACGCGAGAGAGTAAATGACCTTCGCGTGCCCGTCTCTTTAGTTTGATTTTACGTTAAGCTGTGCGGTGTGTGGTGGAAGGTTGCGACGTCGGTACAGAGTAGTACTGAATGAAGGCATGCGCGAAACAGCGAACGCCGTGCTGAGCTCGGCATTTTTGTCCCAACAGTCGGAGTGTGCAAATTTTTCGTCGGCGTGCAAGTGCGAATCGCTCGGCGGGTGCAGCCCAGTGCCAGTTCGTCGGTTCGGGTTCTGTTCGGATACGATAAGTCTGATAGGACACTGACAAGTGCGTGCACGCCAGTACAGCTTTGCACATCCACATTGATGCGTCATCCGGACCAGCCTCTCAGGCCCTAAAATCCCAACGCCCAAACGTCAGTATCGCGCCGTTATCGCAAAAAATTTTTTTCCACACTTTTTATTATCCTCACACGACAGTGTCTTTGGCCAAGTACGAAAAATAACGAACTACAAAAACAAAAAAAAATATAACTGCAAAAAATCTAACCTTACAATTTTAGATTTCATACAGATCATCTAAAGGGAACTTGTTGGTACTGCAAACAAACAAACGAACAAAGATATTTTTATTTTTATATATTATAACTAAGGACAAGGATAATCCGGCGTGCTACGTGTGAAGAAAAAACAAAAAAATGGACCAGTAAAGAGGGATAAGAATTAAAAAACAAAGATGGGGTTTAACAATGTAAAAGAGATTCGAATTATTGACGAATTTGTAATCAAAAGAATGGAGATGCTGTACGAAATTGAACTTGTTCGACTGAATCATAAACGATATAAAAGGGAGGTTGTTATTCGCACGATAACGTCACGTTCAATTTCTCCGAATCGGAGAGAATGACACAACTGCGGTTAGACCGAGAGTTAGTCCAATCGCTAAGAAATGGGAAACGAATTTGCAAGCCTGCCATTAGTCGGCCGGTTTGCTGCCAACCATCCGACGATTTCTAATGAGTTCATCGGGGGACTTTGGTTTCCCCTATTGGGGGAAAAAAACGACGAGATAGCTGCAATCAGCTAACCATGACTCGACCGTTTCCGCAAAATTGAAAACCGATCCGAGATAAATACGATTACAAATATTTGGATATTAAAAATATACAAATTTATACTGCAAAAATAATGGTTTTGGGATTGACATAACCTAAAAAAGTTGAAATTTTTAAAACCGAAAAAATTTTCTTTCAACTTGAGAAAAAAAAATATGACTGGGGAAAGAACCCGCATTTCGATTCACTTTGACTGGAAGAGTAAAAAAAAAAAGATGAAAAGAAATGATACAAAGTTGAATCAAAGCGCGGAGATAAAGGCCAGAAAATTATGGCGTCTAGAGAAAGACATCAAACAAATACTGGCAGACGCTAATTGTCGCCGATTATTCCTTAATGAATCATGCACTTTTTGCAACTAGAAAATGCTCCGTTTGTGAGATAATCATTCCTGTAACGTTTTGTAACTTGTTAAGTACGTGTCTCTAATGGAATGCGCCTGTTTCAGCGCCATCTACAGTCGTAACACTAATTAATCGGACTTTTTTATTTGATGAAAAAAAAAGTTGACGGAATGATTGTTAATTGGAAAGATGAACAAATTATGTAATCTTAACATCAAACAAGACATAACCTCAAAAAATTGGACATTTTCACCGAAACCTTGCGTGTTCAATTCCCGGTAATATTTTTTTTTTTTTTTTTTTTTTTAAAATGATTTTCAAAAACTTATGAAGAAACAAAAGAATAAATAAATAATAAATAAAGAAATAAATGAAAAAAATAAAAAATGAAAAGAGAGAACAATTGTGGCCAAAATTTCTCCTCATCGTCAGGAGTCATTTTAAATTAATTAGATTAATTGAATTGGAAATGTCGATTTGCAAGGGTTCAGCGAAATAACAGACGGTTTCAAAGGCCCTAATTATAATTGATAATAGCAATGGTAATTTGAATGGTTAATTAATTAAAAGCCACGCTATGTGAAGCACATCGATATTCATTGACGCTCCAAATAGTTATGCATTAATGTACAATACAGTTTCACAACTTAGATGCGTGATTGTAACGATTTAGAGCCGACTTATTTGGTAACCGTTTGAGATATTTAAACATCACGATTTCGATAACTCGAAATCCCGGAATATTTCCCGCTTGGGCCCACGCATCATCTTTTTTTTTTTTTTTTTTTTTCATAAATTATTCATAAGCGCAGCTCCCGCATTTATTGGCCATAATAAAAAAAACCTACGTCCATACAACAAAAAATGAACAAAGAACCTAACCTCAAAATTGTAACAGCAAAATTTATTGAAAAAACTAACCTCAAAATTCTAATATTAAAATTTTCAATAACAAAACTAACCTCAAAATTCTAACTAACCTCAAATTTATTAAATATAACTGACTAAAAAATTGTTATTTCAATTTTTTCTGGCAAAACTAACCTCAAAATAATATAATGCTTATTATTTTGAAAAGACTAACCTCAAAATTGTTTTGCAAAATGAAATGATAAATATTACAGTTAAAGATTTGTCGGTAAAAAGAACAATTTGTTAGGTCATTGAATTTCAGCTGGTGTTGCAATTTTCTTATCGATAAAAAAAAGTGTTGGCCATTTGGTGACAAATATTGTGGTAGTTGAGAGAATGGCGCCTGCAGGCCTAAATATAATCTATTCGTCATCGGCTTAAGTCGGGAGTTCATTGTACGTAGCTCTTCCAAGAGTATGCTTCCTCAGCTGTTGCCTGCTATATCTGTTCCCCCTTACAATATACCTTTATCTGTAATTTAAATACGATTATCGACTATATTCATTAGACGAAAGTTCAATTTCATAATTGTAACGAAAAAAAGTTAGGTTATAATAAAAACCGATACTAAAAATGAATATAAACAAAATTACAATGCCAATAATAAAAGTTTGACAATAAAAATAACACGGACTAATGAAAAAAAAAAAATGTTTTAATACCTGATTGGTTTTCATTTTTAAATTGTTGTTTATTATTGATAAATGACAGTAATTATAAAGAATCAAATGACTGAAAATGAATCAAAATAAATTGTACATCTTAAAAAAAAAAACATCATAAACATTATAAACATCATAACCGCCAGGAATTGGAAAGATGGATTAATCATGAGAGCTCGATTAGTTGCGTCCGATTTCGTAGGAATATTGTACGCGTGGCCTATTATAGTCAACGAATTTGTACGTTACATTGTACTTCTCATAATATTTCTCTGTACATAAATAATCATATATTTATGATCCAGAGGTGAAAGTAAGGAGCACGGGCAATCTTAACCTACGAAGACACCAACACACTTAACATTTTTTGTCGCTGTAATAGCAATACGCGCATAACGGACTGTGACCCAAGCTCGGCTGTTGCTGTATCATTCTTATTATTTCATTTTAACAAGCCTTTGTATTCCAATGGTCCGCCGGACCCTGCGACAATCACGAAATTAAATGTAAACCCATTAAATTTAAAACGAATCAACTTAGAAATGAATAACGTTTTTTAGGTTTTTTTTTAGGTTATGTCACAACTTTCTGATTTTAAACTTTCTTTTTTGAATTGTCGCCTTTTTCAGTTGCAAGTTTTGTTTTTAAATTTTTATTTCGTACCTTTTTGTTTTTGAGGTTAGAAAGACAAAATATCGGGGTGAGAAAAAAAAAGTCAACAAAGAAGGGTTATAAAGTTGAGTTTAGAAAGTGGGTCTAGACTGTTTAAAAAGACGATGATTTACACGCTAATATACATGAAATTGACTAACTCGCTTCGGAGAACAAAAAGTTCAAGTTGTGGATACATTTCGCGCTGCCGGAGTTTTAAATTTTATTATAGTTCTGCGTTACATGGGTCTTAGAGGACTTGTTGCCGGTGTTTACATATGTCTGAAGAAAGATTGAAACAATGGGTTCTTTACTAATTGAGATATTTGCTTTCGTCTGCGCACAAATCTTTTTCCGGAGTCAAACACTTGAAATGCGATAACGAAGTTGTTATAACTGACATAAATTTTAAAATTGGTAGTCAAAAACGTTTTTACACGGAAAAAAATAATAAAAAAATAGTATAATAAATATAGTGACAATAAAAGTAGTCTACTCTTGGGAAGTCACTTTATAAATATTTTTTTATAAAGCTTTATTTAAACGAATTTTAAAATGATTTAAAAGTTGAATAAAATGAAAATGTTCGTTGTCTAAGATGGCTGCCGTTGAGCATTTAAGATGGCGGATGGTTCATATATAATCATGGAATTATATTTATGAATAACGTGATTTGAAAACAAAACAAATCAACGAAAAAAGTAATTAAAATATATCAACTCTAGATTAAACTGGTTATCTAAGATGGCCGCCAAAGAATATTCAAGATGGCGGACGAGTTAAGAAAATTAATCAAAATAACTTCATGATATCGTAATTTAATTAGAAATGTGATAATGATAATTATAATAATAACAACAAAAGTAATAAGAAACCTTAAAAATCTGGTTGACTAAGATGGCCGTCGTTTGGTATATAAGATGGCGGACGAAATAATTTGAATCATCAAAATAATCTCTATAGAATAACTTGAAATGAATCATTTGAAAAAAAAAAACATTATAAAGATGATAGAAAAAGTAAAATAAACATACATCAACTTTAAAAACTGGTTGACTAAGATGGCCGCCGATTGGTATTTAAGATGGCGGACAAAGAAAGTATCTCACCAAAAAAATCGTAGGATAATTTAATTTGAAAGAAGATATGATAAATAAAGCAATAACAATAACAAACAAATAATTTGAATAATAATTTTACAAAACGTTTGTTCCAGAAATTGGAATCCGACAAAATAATGGACCGCTATGAAGAAGAAAATGGAGACGACAGTGACAACGAAACAGATCCCGAACAGCTGTTGAACGAATGGCTTGGAGAACTAGATAATCTAACAGTCGTAAGTATTCTTAGAATTGTTCTCGTTTGTTTTTGTCTTGATCAAAAAACTGATCATGAAAAGCCACACAAGATGGCTACCATCAATTCAAAATGGCAGCCAGCAAAAATCCTAACCTCAAAATCAAATTAAAAAAATGTTTATAGACAAAATTTATATCCAAAATACTATTTATTTTTAAGATTTAAGACAACTTAAATGAAATTAATCAATTTAAAAAATTATCATTTAATTTAAGTGATGTTTGTTAGTATGATGAAGAAAGAACTATAATTTACAAAAAAAAAAAAAATTATTAGAGAAACCCCCCTCAAACTTGATCTTAACTAGGTTGAAATCGCAGGTAGAGAACAGCTGCGTGTCTCAACCAAAACGTAAAGCCATAACCAAACAAACCGACAATGCCGATCTCAAGAGAGTGGTGTCATTATTTTTCGACAGCACGTGGTGCGAGCAGGTGATCCTCGCACCTTGTGCAGATCCGAGATTCATCTCGACGCAACAGTCTCGTAAATCGTAAAGCGATACCCACCTGGTTTTAATTAAATGAAATTACAGCAAAAAGAAAAGAATGTTCAGATGAAGGCATACAATTTTTTTAATTTAAGTGATCTTACACAAAAGTAAATTTTATTTCACACTTTTTTAAAAACATTTCTAATTTGGAAAACAATCAATTATTCAAAACATTGTTTATGTTTTGAAATTTGACCTTGGTTTCTATTTGTTTACATTTTCAAAAAATAAAAAAATTACAACTGAAAAACAACAAGATAAAGACAAATATCAGATAATTCCAAACATTGTTTATGTTTATAATTTGACCTTGATTTCGATTTGTTTACATGTTTTAAACAAACGTAAACATTGTTAAACGCATTTTTATTTTTTTTTAATAAAACTGCTGTTTAAAAGAAACCAAAAACAAAACTTGGCTCAAAAAATATAGGTTATGGAACAAGCGATTAGGTTAAAATAAAAACGAACTCCTTGGAGGTGTTTGGACGCGAAATCGTCGGCGGAATTGCAGCGCAAGCTGAATTTATAATTGAACGATAAAAAGTGCGGCATGTGCTAATTACTGTGAGGAGGAAAAAGAGAGAGAGAGAGAAAAAAAAATTAAGCGAACAGCCTCGGTTGGCGTTAAACAACGAAACAAACGAGAGTCGCATTTAAAGAGATGCAGGAATTTCCAACTGGCGCCACTGATGCGGTTTCGCGAGAACCTAAACAAAAGCGGCAAAATATTTTGCCGCAATGAAAAGAATTTTCGCGATTTTTGGAACTTTCGTCTCCGAAGGAGCGTCAAATAATCTAACGTAAAAATGGCGTCGTTAAAAGAAATAATAAAAAAAAAGGCCAACAGAAAAGAGTCGCAAATATTTGCAAAGTCAAAGTCGTTGAGAGGTCAGGCGGTGAAAAAAAAAACAATGTTTGACGTGAGCGAAATAGTAAGCGAGAGAGAGAATTTGGTGGAAAAATAAAAGGACCGTCGCGAGAGGCGCACGGTTGCGCGCGCGAGCCATATATGGCGTGTTTCGCGCATCGCGTGTTGCCTATGTCCATTAGAAGAAACCCTTTGTCGTTTGCTCGCTCGTATTTTTTGTCCACATGATCCTTCTGTTGTACCGTTTTTTCGCCCGTTCCTGCCTGCTTGTACGATGAGAGTTTCGTTTTGTTTCTTCATTCGTAAGTTACTTTCCACTGCATCGACTTTACCCCCCCCCCTCCCCTTCTTCCCCCATTCCAATTGTCGTACTTTCTTACAATTTCGGATGTTCTGGAATCAAAAACAAATTTAACCTTCAAATCGTCGAAACAAAACTAAAAAACATTTTTGTAAACAAAATCAAACAAATTTGATGCTGAAATAATATAAACAAATAAACCAAGGTCAGTTTGGAAACATAAATAATGTTTTTGAAGATTTAACTATTTTTTTCATTTTGTTGTTTTTATAGTATTTATACCATAAAAACAACATTTGTTCATAAACAAATAGAAATCAAGGTCAAACAGTTTTTGGAAAGATTTTGTCTCGGTTTGGTTTTCTATTTGTTATTTTGTATTGTGTGAAAATGTAAACAAATAAAACTTGAGGTCAAATTACAAACATAAACAATGTTCTCAATCATTTTTATATTAGTTTACAAAAAAAAAACTACAAAAACAAACCAAGGTCAAATTAAAAAATAAACAAACGTTGTCATAAACAAATAAATTTAAAAATGAAATTCAAATTTTTATTTTAATCTTAATGAAGCTGTCAATTGTAATTAAACGAAAATTGCAATGATTTGTAAGTAATAAATTTAATGCTAATCACGCATTAGAAGGAAATAATCATGACTAGATAAATTAGAGTCCTACTTGGAGAAATTTTCTCTCGCCACTTTTATCGGGTCAAAAAGGGGGTACCTTTTGTGTAAAAATGATTTGATAATGATTTACCGTCACTTATATCGCAACAACTTAAACAGTCGATGAAAAGCAAAACAATAAAACTGAAATATTCCAAAAATTAAACAAAAATTTTATCAGTGATTGAGTCTTATCAAAGGAGATGATAAGTTTTCAATACAAACATGGATACTTAAAGAAATAAAAAAAAAAGAAGTAATAAAACGAGATTCGAAATGTGGAGTGTTGCAGTGTATTTTTGAATTCTGACTCCCTTTTTTATCTAAATGCAAACAAGTCAGATCAAATATTGGTCCTTTCAGATGTCGGTCTATTTATATAACCATCTGTCAAATGAAACTTCAAGTCAAAGTTACAGTTAGAAAAAAAAGTTCAAATGTCTCAAGTTACCTGATGAAATTTACATGATGAAATTTTTTTCTTCGCGTTTCCGTCGATTTTGATAGTCTGATAACTTTTTAATTTTTCAATTTTCTTATTTTTCATAAACTTTTTTTTAATCGAAAATTTTTATTTTGTTTTATTCACAAAAATTGTTTTCAATTTTGTTTTGTCGAATTAAACAATTTGCTTGAACAAATGTTTGATAATTTATTGGAAACTTTGTTTTTTTTTATTAGTTTTTAAATGATTTTTTGTTCGATTTATTGAAACCTCATCGATAAACTTTCGCAAAAGAATGTTGGGAAAAGATAGAAATCTTGTTGGTCATGATCTTTCGAACGTTACAAAAATGACACGCTCAGAATCATTCTATTTTACATAACGTCATTCAAGTCACTGCCGGAACCAACCGCATTTATTACGACTCCTTGTATTATCCATCAAATCGCTCCCAATTCTATGACCTGCCCTAGAACTTTCTCTCCACCCCCGATTAATCTTCAAAATATCACTCACAGACCTACAACATTTTCTTATTCCAATCTCTCATGTTCCAATATTTATTAACTGGTTTTCTATACCAAAAACTTTTCTACCGATTCTTTTTTCACGTTATATACTTTTTTATTTTCGTTTGTTTTATTTGTTTGTTGTAATTATTTTTTTTTGCATTTGTATTTTTTTATTGACATTAAATGTAAACAAACTGAACCGAAGATCACATTACAAACATAAACAACGTTTTCAATAATTTGTGTTGTTTTTATTTTTTTGATTTTATTTTGTTGTTTTATGTTTGTAATTTTTTTAACAGGTGTAAACAAATGGAAACCAAGGTTAAAATCGAATCAAAACAAACAATGTTTTCAATGACAATTTCAAAGTCATCTTTCACTTTGTTGTTTCTTATTTTTTGTTACTATTTTTTTTTTTTTTTTCATTATAAAAACGATAAACAAATAGAAACTAAGGTCAAATGTTGGAACCATTTGTCATGTGTGAGTTTTGTTTTGATTCAAAAAATGTGTTTTTAATTTGGAACTGTGATATATAATTTGAAACTTATGATAGGTAATAAATCAACTGAAATGAAAGTGAAGATAGAATATTTTTTGGATCAAAGGTAATGATTTCGATCTCATAAAAAATTAAGAAATGATCAATATCGGATTTTTATACATCGAAACTGTTTTTTTTTCTTTCGTTTCGGCAGAGATTTTGTTATTTGAAATGAAAAGAAAAAAGTGGTTGAGGTTCAAGTAACGTATCATGTTATAACTTTATGATCCAATTTTTGTCAGCATTCCACACCTTGTTCCCGACATGAAGATGACAAAGTCTCAAATTTACGACCGCAACGAATGATACAAAGCAACCAGTAATGAAGCATTTTTCAAGCGAAAAATGTGATCGATTTTGATCGATTCGAACTCCCGGGTTAATAAAATGTAATTGATGTTACATTCGAATTTTCCTTTTTTTTTTTTCAATTGAAAATGTAAACAATTTCATAAATTTAGATTTGTTTTTTATTTTTAAAAATTCGTACAAAGTGATTAGAAAAAAATAGGTTTCATCGCTCTATGGACTCTCGATTCCGCGTTTTTATGACTAATAAAAGATTTTAGATTTTTCTTTATTAGAACGAGATGTTTCTCAGAAGGTCACCAAGTCACTCTTCCTGGAATTATCAGTTGTTTAGTCGGTACGGCTGTTTGTTTATAATAAGATGCTCGTCAATGTTGATAATGTAACTAAATTACTCGAAAATATTCAACGAAGGCACTGTACATACTTTGTTTCCAAGCTTTGTTCAGAAACATTGTTTACATTCTTTGTTTACAAACATTGTTTACAATTGTTAACTATAACCTTTCTTTACAATCTTTGTTTACAAAATTCGCTTAAAAACCTTTATTTACGATCTTTGTTCACAATATTGATCTATCAACATTGTTTACAAACATTGTTTATAAACATTGTTCACAAACTTTATCCGCAATCTTTATTCACAACCTTAGTTCATGACCCTTGTTTGCAATCTTTGTTTTTCCAAATTTGTTTAAAATCATTGTTTACAAAATGTAAATATAAACAAAACAGACCTCGTTTACAAACGTCATTTATAACCTTCGCTTAACTAGTTTGTCTACGAACTTGTTTTTAATCAACTTTATTTACAATCTTCGCTTATAATCTTTGTTTACAAACTTTGTTTATAAACATTGTTTACCACATTTGACGGTACAATTTGTTTCTAAACTTTGTATACAAACATTGATAATAAACTTTGTTTACTATGTTTGTTTACAAACTTTGTTCACAATTATTCTTCGGATACAAGGATAAAAACAAAAACAAAAAAAAGGTACAAAAGAGAAAAAAATGCTGTTAACTATCGGGAAAAAGAGAGTTGGCTGATTTTGAACCGGAGATTCGACTGCAGCGCTACGTGATCTGGTCTGGCGCAAAATTGTCCGTGAACTCGTGCCGAGTGCTTCGAAATGAGAAGGGGTCGCGAAACCCGTGGTGCCCCCGCGCGGAGGGGGGGGGGAGGGGGAGGGGGGCTTTAGCCGCGTGTGGCGAGAGAGTAAAAAGAGAAGAAAGAGCGCTCCGCTGGTACGCCCTCTATCGGCGCCGTCCTCGTGCGCGGCTATTGCCTTTTTTGCTGAGCTCTCTCGTTCCGTCCTTGTCTCGCCCTTTCTGTCTCCTGGAACAGCCGGCTCCACGAACATGACGCTCCTAAGGTCTCCATATTGCTTTCAGCATTGCCCGGCTGCGTGCGCGCGGACAGCTGCAGTTGCACGCGCCACTCCGTCGGCTCGAGCTCGCGCGTCCCACATCGTGTAATAACACTTTTCACTCGCCCCCCCCCCTCCCCATTTCGTTTTGAATTTCGGGAAATTTCGCGGATAGCGGGGGTTTTTTTTTTCGATGAGAAGATCAAAAGAAAAAAATATGTAACAACGTTCGAGGTTCTAAATTTTGAAATTGGACTAGCAAGTTTTGTGAAGGAAGGAAAAAAGAAACAAAAGTTTTTCTCCCCGATGTGAATTTGTGATTTTGGTTGTTGGTTTTCGAGTACACAACACTGTGACCTTGAAGTTTATTGGGTGTAAACAATGAAAAGAATAATGGGAGTGAAAATTTGTTGAGACGATCTTTGTGAGTTGCAAAATCGAATGAAAAGTGAAGTTTGAGTGCCCAGAAGGGAGCGGAAAAGGAAATTTGAGCCGAGATAGCTGGGAGAGACTGACAGCATTTTGGTGGTGAAGACTCTTTTGTTTGGTCGCGAAATTGTGATCCGAGGCATGTTGAAAGTCGCGATAAGTGAATCGGCAGTTTTTGCCAGCTCGCGGTGCTGACACATGCAGGATCTTGATGACATCAGCCTTGTCGGATCCCTTAGCCCAGTTTTGTTAGCGTGATCGATCAGATGACGTCACTCGTGGGCATGGATTGGCACGAGAAGAGCGCCGGCGGGAGTCAGCTCCAGGAGTACCCTTTTTTTGAAGACGAAATGGTACGCGATTCTTTTTAAATCAAATAAAAATGGTCGCATTTACATATATTGCTTCATTACAAACTTCGTTTACAAACACTGCTTACCAACTTTGTTTATCAACTTTGTTTATCAACATTGTTTACAAACTTTGTTAATAAACTTTGTTTATCAACATTGTTTACAAACTTTGTTAATAAACTTTGTTTACAAACTTTGTTTATCAATTTGCTTTACAAATTTTATTTATCAAGTTTGTTTACAAACATTATTTATCAACTTTGTTTACAAACTTCGTTTATAAACTTTGTTTATCAACATTGTTTACAAACTTTGTTAATAAACTTTGTTTATAAACTTTGTTTACAAACTTTGTTTATCAATTTGCTTTACAAACTTTATTTATCAAGTTTGTTTACAAACATTATTTATCAACTTTGTTTACAAACTTCGTTTATAAACTTTGTTCATCAACATTGTTTACAAACTTTGTTAATAAACTTTGTTTATAAACTTTGTTTACAAACTTTGTTTATAAACTTTGTTTACAAACTTTGTTTATAAATTTTGTTTACAAACTTTGTTTATAAACTTTGTTTACAAACTTTGTTTACAAACTTTGTTTATAAACTTT
The DNA here is from genome assembly GCA_030522925.1 of Trissolcus japonicus. Lineage (NCBI taxonomy): Eukaryota > Metazoa > Arthropoda > Insecta > Hymenoptera > Scelionidae > Trissolcus > Trissolcus japonicus. The sequence continues at coordinate 13,890 of JAPYZS010000378.1, read as the reverse complement.
GTTTACAAACTTTGTTTATAAACTTTGTTTACAAATTTTGTTTATAAACTTTGTTTCTCCACTTTGTTTATCAACTTTGTTTATCAACTTTGTTTATCCACTTTGTTTATCAACTTTGTTTATCAACTTTGTTTCTCCACTTTGTTTATCCACTTTGTTTATCAACTTTGTTTATCAACTTTGTTTACAAACTTTGTTTATCAACATTGTTTACAAACTTTGTTTATAAATATTTGATATTACACCCATTATTAGAACAAAGTGCACCACTTTATGACTTCATGGTTTTCAATTTTCCTGCAAAGGACGTTGATCAACTTCGCATAAACTGCGTTCTATCCCAATTTCATCAGAAAATGAGATTACATTAAGAACAGAGGAGCATGAAATTGAAATTGTTAGTTGAAAATGTTCCATCAAAATGAATGTTGGTTTTTTTAATCAATTTGCATAATTTTTTTGAAAAATCGGTTAATTTATTTTGAATAAATAATAATTTCACATTTCCATGACACGACAATTGCTTTTAATTTTTTAACTTCTATTTGAACGAGTATTTAAGCTTATTTGTACAAAGTTTGTTGAGAATTCTTGCGTTCACAATCTGAAATTACAACTTTTGTTTATAACATTCGCAAAAACAAACAAACATAAAAAAAAAGGTCTAGCTAAAAAATCGTTCACTTCCGTTCTCACGTTAAAATTTAAGCGATTCAATTTAAAAAGATTCAACCCGTCCGAATGTTCTGCATGTGTCAAGAAAGTGCCCGGAAGCTCCAGGTTCCCGAAAATAGCCCATCATAATAATTATATATCCCGGTAACTTTTATTTTATTTTATTTTATTTTTTTGTCGCCCAATAAATTTTATCAGGAAATGTATTTTTTGGAAAAATTCTGATGTTAATTACGATCCGGAGAACGGCCATTTGACGTACGTCTAAAAGATCAATTTTTTTCGGGTCCTGCCGTTCTCCCTAATTTTAAATGTGGTTCAGGGACTAGCATGGGGAAAAAAAGTTGTAATAATGAGACGACTGAGTTGTTAAACGCGACTCATTATGAATGCGACGCAGGACAGATGTATTGTGATCAAATTGTAAGTCATTCATTTTATTCAAACTGGTTCTACGCGAGCGTTTTATCTGCCTACACGATAAAATGACGGGTTTGCAAGATATGATATTGCATTGATAAATCAGAACTGAAAAATAAATTTTAAAAACAACTAGTTCTGAAAATTTTCGACTGTTAATTAATTCTTCTTTGGGACCTTCTAATTACAAACTTTTGTTTAATCAGATCTTTCTGAATTCATTTTTTTTCTAAATTAATTAATCAATTAGTATTCATTGCCATTAATTAATCAATTATTCATCAATTAATTTTTTATTTACTGCTATCAATTAATTCAGTACATCAATTATTTATTGTTTCAATAATTGATAAATTCATTCAATTCAAAATGAAACAATTATTTTTACTTTTTGTTTCACTAAAAGATTTGTCTGTGAACCAGAAGAGACGGTCAGAAGAGACTTTGCAACAAGTAACGTTTAAGAACATAAGAAGATGAAAGAGCATAAAGCTAGCGAGTGAAAAAAATGTATTTCTATTAAGAGGACATTGAAGGGCTTGTCTGCGGACAGGAAAGGAACAGCTTATGCTGTATATACGAGGGATGAACGATGACTCATCGCTCATTTCGATTTCGGCCACACGACTTTTGCTATTTAAACAACCACTAACCAAAATTTCGTCTAAATTTAGAATCCTAGGGTGTTTTTTCTAAAATAAAATGTAAATAAAACATTTTTTTTACTTTATCAACATTATTTAAAAACTTTTTTTAGTTTATCAATTTTGTTTACAAACTTTGTTTACGAAATTAATTTGCAATATTTATTTACAAAATTTGTTTTTCAATTTTACGTATGACCTTTGTTTACAAACCAAGTTGTTTATGAATTTTATTTATAATCGTGGGTTATGATGTTTGTTTACTAGTTTTTGTTTATATTTGTTTACCAACTTTAAAAAAGAATATTTACAAACATTCATGTTTATACTTATTTGTTTTGTTTGCAAATAAAAAAAAGTAAACAAACTTCGGTTATAATTTTTGTTTTCTCAATCAAACTTGTTTACATTTTATGCTTATAAATAATTATTATAAATGATAATGATTCGTTTTGCAGTTTCATAATTTGACAAAATCATTTCAAAAATATCACAAAATAACTTTGAATATTTTTTTCAAAAATTGTCAAAAGAATTGCTACTGGCTATACAACAAAAATGTTTTGACAATGATTTTTGTTGACAGAATGAAATTTTTCGGTGTCAGACGGAGACACGTGTCCGCGCATAAATTTATCGATCGGCCATTATGTTTTGGGATGTGCATTGCATTAATGGAACTTTCAATGTATAATCCCACCCCCCCTCCTCTGAAAATATTCGAAAAGTTCGTCGGAAGTGTAACATTTTCCGGGGAAAAACGACAGCTTACGAGTTGTGTGTTACTCCTTACCGGTTCGGTTGCCCAAAAGTCGACGAAACGATTTCATAACCCGGCGTGGAACAAAAAGTTCACGTACAAGAATGCACCTTACAGTTACGTCCACGATGACTCATAATGTATAATTAGTGCGGCCCGACTTTTATTTATTTATTTATTTTTTTCATTTCTTCGACATCAAATGACTTGAAAGAAAAGTGACTTTATACATTTTTATTTTATTGTTTTTTCTCCTTTTTAACCTTGGAAATTGCGATTTACTTTTTGGGATAACTTTTTTGGGCCATGAAAAAATGGAATTTTTGTTAACAAAAATTTGAAAACAATTTAAAAAAAACAACAAAATATTTTGTAAACAATGTTGTATCAAACATATTATAAAAACATAAACAAAAGTTTGTAAACAAATTGAAAATTCTTCAGGAAAATGTAAACAAAAGTTTGTTTACATATCAACAAAAGTTTGTTTACATTTTATTTTGTAGGTCAACCCCTAACTTCGGTGAAGGTCATAATGTACATTTTTTTGTCAATTTTGTTTATTTACCAATAATGAAAACTAAATATTTTGAGAATCAAAAAAAAAATTGTTGAAAATACCTTACATTATGTTGTTGGGTCGATAAAGTGGTACTTGACAGAAATCAGTAGGTGTATAATATGTTAATAGCTGAGTTTTAAAGCCCATGCCATCAATTTGTAAAGAGTAGTTAAATTATACGAAAAAAATCTGTTTAATGTCGTCCAGTACTATATAAAAATCAAGGATTTACTATGCATCGTGCGCAGTCTGGTTTAATAGGATTGGAACAAGGGATAAGGCTGAAATGGTCGAGGATATTTTTGAAAGACCGGAGGTGTTATAATGATACATCCGCGAGCGGTAATAAAGGCTTAGGTCCTGGTCCAACAGATGGCACGAATTTTGTTCCGCCAGAGGGCGCGCGAATGTAAATGTGAACAAAAAACGCCACGCCTTTTTGGCGAAGAAAAAAAAAATGCAATAAATAAATAAAAGTGAGACCCCACGTGGGCGTCGAACCATCTCGCCTAGTTTGCACGAAGCCGACGACGCTTGTTTACACGATTACGCCTCTATTATAATCAACCAACCGAACGGTTATTACCCCGACAAAACCAGTTTTAAAATTAGTCCGAAATTCGCATCCCAACTTGCGCTTCATATTTTAAAATTAAACCTTGTTATTAAACAGAACAATATTTATTTGTGAACAAAACAATGTTAAGTTTTCATAATAAATTTTTCATAATAATACATTTTCATAATTAAATTTTCATAATAAAAATGTTTGTTTATAAATAAAACAATGTTTATTTGTCAACGAAAACATGTTCATTTGTAAACAAAACAATGTTTTGTTTATACTTCTTTGCCAACTTTAAAAAAGAATATTTACAAACATTCATGTTTATACTTATTTGTTTTGTTTGCTAATAAAAAACGTAAACAGTGTTTATTGGTAAGCAGAACAGTAATTGTTTTTAAACAAAATAATGTTTGTAAACAAAACGATGATTGTCGATAACAAAGAATTATTTTTTTGTAAACAAAACAATTTTTATGAAAAAAAAAACAAATTTCCATGTACGGAAAACAATATGATGATTTGTAAATAAAACAATTTGTTTGTTTGTTTGTAAACAAAACAATACTTGTTCGTAACTTAAATAATGATGTTTTAGAACAAAATTAATACTTAAATATGTTTATCAAAATTTGTTTCACTTGAAATTGAATAAATTTTGGAATTTATGTTAAAAAAAATCTTGTAAAACAATTAAAATGGCGTTATAACTGTTGACATCCTATAAACATTCTTTATACCAAAACTTCTACAACATTTTTTTCTTATATCTTTTTTTTTCTACATTTTCTCAAATTGCTACAACATCCGCAATTATTTCTAAGTCCATCCGGGCGTTGTTTTGTTTTTGTTTATTTTTAAGCGAGAGAGAACGAACAAAAAAATGGGAAATAAATCGTATCGTCCTTGTCGGGGGGAACATGATTATCATGCGTGGAAATACGCAAGAACGTGGCTAGTTAAACTTCGATCGCAACCGGAAGTGCAGTTATAGCACAACCGGGATTGTTCATTTTTCAAAAATAAATTCCGTCCATCACAGTGTACCTGATCCGAATCAACGATCGTCGCTATTTTAAGATCAAAAGCGCCAAGTTCATTGCAACCCATTTTTCAGATCGAAAATATTTCAAAGCTGCCCGCGCAGATAAATAATAATTTATGACTTCTTTCCATTTTTTTCTTCTTTTTTTTTTAGAATAACGATTTGTATGTACATTTTTTTCGGATACGGTTGTGTCAATTGACGGGACACGTGCGAACATAAAAACCACGTTCGAATATACTTTTTAAAATTTTTTTTGCTTGTTTTTAGTGCTCTTCCCACTTCGTCTTGAGTTTATTTCAAGAAACGATTCTTCAAGACGTGAAATGTATTTGAGTTTTTTTTTCACCGGCCAATCATAAATTGCAAATAACGAATTACCATTTCTTAAGTTTATTGTCAACCGTAAATTTACAATTATGAATGCAATTTTCGTTCTCTGAATTGGAAGACGTTTATGTTTTTCCAGTACATTTTGAAATCGCAAATTAAAATTTTTTGTTTACTAACGAGAAAATGAAAAAGGGTAAATACTATGGTCTCGTGCAAGGAATATGTAAACATTGGTTTGTTTACAAACAATGAATACTATATATTCAAGAATTCAAATGATATTGTGACAGTAAACATTTGTTTTATTTACAAACGAATACAATATTTCCAAAAAGTCAAATGACATTGTGAAAGTAAACATTTGTTTACATTCAAATTGTTTACAAACAAACAAAAATTTTATTTTTTTTATTTTATTTTATTTATCTTAGGAATGATTTTATTTAAACAAATTGATATTTTAAAAATTAAAAATCATATAAACAACAAACAATGTTTATCCCAAACAAATGTTTAAAAATATGAAATAAAATTAATTGTTCGATATAACTTTGAGTTGGTGTTATTGAATACATAAATTTTGAAACGTAAAAAATGTAACAAACAATTTCAAAATCAAAACAAGATGGTGTGGTAAAATTATTTAAAAAAAAAAACTTTTTTTTAATTCTACGTGTATTGTTTGATCGAGTTGAAGAATTTGTTTTATCACGCGGTGGTCGGTGTCTGTTTACGCGAATATCAAGTATCAGTTTCGCGCGTATAGAAAATTGATTGCAACAAAATGGCGAAAAATTTATAACCGAGATAGCGAAAATCGACACTTTCTATATGGGTGCACTTGAAAATTGCAATAGTTTGCGAGATTCGAGAGCAACAACTTGAAACATTATAAACTTCGCTGAATATGGGACAAGTTTGAACTCTAAATTGAACATCTTATCGAATTTGTACACCAAAGTTATTGCAACAGTTATTGCAAAACAAATTAAGTTGTCGGTTTCTCGAGAACATTTTGAAGTTGAGGCAAACAGTAAGTAAAACAACTGAGATTTAAAATAATCAAAAAAAAAAAAAAAAGAAAGAAATAAAACATTTGTCTAATGAGTAGATAAATGATTTAATGAATTTTCATAAAAAATTGAAGTAAAAAAGATATTGTTTTGTTTCCACGCAATAAGTTAAAAAAGATTTTTCAACACTAATGACATTGCGAATGTCAACATTGTTTTGTTTACATAAACCGGATGAACATGTTTTACAAACAATAAGTGTGAACGATTTTACGACATTATTGGCATTACGAATGTCAACATTGTTTTGTTTACATAAACCGGATGAACATGTTTTTGTACATAAACATGATAGACCTTGGAAATGTAAACATTGTTTTGTTTACAAACAATAAGTGTGAACGATTTTACGACATTATTGACATTACGAATGTCAACATTGTTTTGTTTACATAAACCGGATGAAAATGTTTTTGTACAAAAACATGGCAGACCTTAGGAATGCAAACATTGTTTTGTTTACAAATAATAAGTACGAAGGATTTTACGACATTATTGACATTGCGAACGTCAACATTGTATTGTTTACAAATAATCAATGTAAAATATTGTACATAAACTATGTTTTTATAAAAACATTATTTGTTCTTATTGGAAAAGTGTAAGCAATGTTCTGTTTTCAAATAATGAATTCAACATTTTGCACAAGGCAAATGACATTGCGAATGTAAACATTGTATTGTTTACGAATTATGAATTCAAATTTTGTATATATTTATATACAAATCATATTGTATAAAAATCATGAAATAAAAGTTGTAAGTACGATTTATCGAGTCCAATAATTTATTGATGAAATGATAGATTTTTATTATCGCTGTAAGCATGTCGACACTCTTTTTCGGCCATAAAAATGTATGATATATCTGTCACTGTGCTATAAAAACGGCGATAATCTGTAATCTGGGAAAAGCATGACAAAAAGCAGATGCTGTATTTCGCATAAAATACCAGCATTATCTCAGCACACGGACTTATCGCAATGGTCGAAATCGATGGCCGCGCATGCGGTAAAGAACGCGTGTGTGATCTGTTCCTGTGTACTCCCCAGCTAAAAACTGTCTTGCAAAATGTCAAACCAGACTTCCTCGAGAACAATTTTTGTTGAACAAAAAACTTCCTTAAATTTCAAGTTTCAAAAAATTTATAGTTAGTTAAAATGAACTTGTTTGTTGTAAACAAATGTTTATAAAATGTTTACAACTTTGAGAACAAAGTTAAAACAAAAATGTATACAAAAAAGGAGACATCTTAAATTTTTATTTATAAATGAAATAAAATTAAATTAAAAATAAAAGTTTGAAAACATTCAAATAGACATTTTTTATATATAGATTGAGGTTATGTTAGGTGAACCGGTGTTATCGTAACATTTTCACTGAATGAAACCTTTATTTTTTTCTAAACAAAACGGAAATAAACCACAACATGACGATGATTTGGAGCATAAGTTATTAATGTTACGTTAACGCTTATGTTAACGCCCTCCGTATATACTCGTCACTTAATTAATCATCCTACCGTGAATGCTCACTCATCCTACGGTTTTTAATTTCACGATAATTATAATTTTCCAACCACTCATACAAACATCATTATGAGACTCTCATTTTGTTAATTTTTTTTTTTTTTATTGGGAAACGTTTTCTCAGAACGTTTTAATTGAGCAATATAATTAAAATGTTCAGTTTAAATATATATTCAAAAATATATAAATAAGAGTATATATTATATATAATATATAAGAGTACATATTTTGATGTATTATTTATAAAATATGTAGTATGTTATATAAAATATATGATATGTATATAAAACGTTGAAGAAAAAAAAAATTTAGATTGTTTCGTAAAATTGTAAATGAGAACGCACACATAATAAACTATCGGTTCGAAGTTGTTAGCAGTATAGAACAACCACCTGATTAAATGCTTGACTATGTTTTGCGCGGACACACTCGACTGACCACGCCGTTCAACTTGGTATACATAATTTACGCCTATTCTTGTCTAAATTTTTTGTTGTTCCGCAACAATGAATCTGCAAAAATTATGTTAAAAAAACGTTGTTCGCCATATGTTATAAATCGATTCGTCCCGATATAAACAATGACAATCATACAATTGTATATTTGTTCCAGGGGTTGGACAATGTGAGCTCGGCGACGCTTAGACCGTTCAATTCCGACATCAATACTCCGAGGATCGACAGTTACAGATTCTCCATGGCTAATCTCGAAGGTAAACAATGATATTTCTTCATTTTCGTCTGAAATGTTTACTATTATTATTTATTTCAACCTCTCATACAAATAAAAAAGATGTAAACAATCTTTTGTTTACAAACATTGAACAACAGTTTTGTTTAAATATACAATTGACCTTGACAATGTAAACATTGTTTTGTTTATAAACATTAAATAACAGTTTTGTTTATAAATACAGTTGACCTTGACAATGTAAACATTGTTTTGTTTGCAAACAACGGATGACAGTTTTGTTTACAAATACAATTGACCTTGAAGAAGTAAAGATTTTTTTGTTTACCATCAGGGTGAATTTCGTTTTAGTAAACATACAAAGGTGACCTTGTATTGTTATGTTTATAAACAAAGATCATTTAATTTTGTTTTATTTTGAATAATATTGATATTATAAGTGGAAAGATGTATAAAAAAGATGTATAAAAAATATTTGTAAACCAAAAATGTTTTTGTGTGTAAAAACACAATTGACCCTTCGATGATGAGTCAGTTCACAAACATTGTAAAAAATTGTTCTGTCTCTGTTTTCCAAGAATCGATCTTTTCATCTCGTTTCTTTCCGTTTGTTTGTAATTTAATTTGTTCATGACATTTATGAAACGAGCGAAAAAGAGAAAGAGGAGATAAATTTCGCAGCGGATATGAAGCAATTGTAAAGCGCCAAGCTGGTTCTATAAAGGCGGTTCCAATCGAAGTACAAAATGGGATAGTAAACCGTACACACAGATACCGCGCGGCGCAACAACTGGAGCCATTTTTATATGATTAATGTACATGCTCGGGCCAGTTCAAAGATGCAAGATAACAGAGATTTCTTATTTCACCCGCGACTGCCGTTTTGTTATTGTGGCATTTATAGTTCTTGTTCGAATGGTTAAATTTTTGTTATCAGAGAATAAAGGAAGACAATTTTCAGTTTGGTTTTTTATTTTGCTTTTTTTTTTTTTTTAATTTTGTTGTTTTTGTTTGTTTTTGTTTGATGATGCTTTTTTTTGTTGTCCTTTCAATTGTTTTTTATTTTCATAAAGCAAAATTTCAGGATTGATCGGTTCGAATAAAATATTACGTCGCGCTAATTTGTATTGCTGCAAGAAAATTAAGTGTAACGTTACGCCGCGGGAATAATTTGTTCATATTTATCTCGCATTCCAGCCGCTATTCGTCAGCGCTCTGGTTTCATAAAGTCTTCAACGTGTACAGTCGTTTCTGATCAATTCAAGATTTCACTTCGTGTCAAAATTTTATCGATATCTCATCTCTCTCTCTCTCTCTCTCTCTTTTTTAATCATTGCAATTTCACTTGTTCCGTTTGTTTACCTTTTTTCCGTTTCATCAATGAAAAAAATGTTTGCATTTCATTTCAATCTTCCATTTTGTTTGAATTGTTCAATCTTTTTATTCTTTATTATTATTTATTGTCTTACTGTCATTAAAATTTTTATTTATTTGTTATTTATTATTGACAATTTGAAAACTTTGAGCTTTGTGAAAATATGAATAAATAAACTAAAACAACAAAATTAAAACAACAAAATTGTTGTACAATTTTTAGATTCGCAAGATGTCGATTTGGACGCGATCCTGGGAGAATTGTGCGCCTTGGAGCGACGCTGCGACAACGACCTCTCGACGTCGACCGCGCAGCGTGATGCTCGCACGAAAAGCAACACCGAGAATTCGGACATGGTGAAAAACGAAGCCGGTAAGTTTTGTTTTTCTTTTGTTTCTGTTCATCTCAGATCTCAGATAAAGTGAGAATAAAAAAAAAACAATCGAGATATTTACGGCCAATTACGTTCAAACAAAAGACGTTGTCCCACAACGTCAGACGCCACTAATTAGTCCTAATCCAGTCGACTTCTCTCGTCAGAAGGCAAGATTTTTCCAATTTTTATTTAAATTTTTGTACTTCTGTACAATACTATAACTGTACAATAATATAATTTCTTTTTAATTTTATCTTTACTTTCATTTGTTTGGTAAACAAAAGTTCGATTGTATAAAAAAAACAAAATTGACCTTGCAGGTGTAAACACAACTTATTTTCTGCTTTTTTTGAAACAAAAACATGCTTGTTTTGATCCAAACAATTGTTCGATTGTATGAAAATAAGTTTGACCTTGTAAATGTGACCCGTGACCTTTGTTCAACCTTTGTTTACACGATGTATGATACAAAAGTTTGTTTGTGTGCGAACAAATGTGACCTTGTAGATCAGAACAAGGTCAAATCGAGCATTGTTTACACTTTTTATAGTACAAAAGTTTGTATAAAAAACAAATTCGACCTTGTCGATGCAACCATCAATTTGTTTACACTTTTTATGATACGAAACGTTAAAAAAATGATGAAAATATCGTTTGCAAATGTTGTTCACGATTGTTAATGGATTTGTTTCATTCGCAGGTATACGAACTGATAGTCCCGACAATGACAGCGCTTTCTCAGACACCGTGTCCATGTTGTCCAGCGAAAGTTCCGCGAGCAGCAGCGGTTCGGGACATAAATCATCTCAAGGTGCCATGCATGCGACCCAGCAACAACAGTCACACCAACTCATGGGTACAGAGTTACATACTATTTTTATCATCGCAACAATTAGAAAGCTGACAAATTGTCGATCGAAAACAAAATATTTGAGAAACCAGAAAGTAATATAAATAAAAATAAACAAAAGAAAAATGGAAAACATTCAAATGAACAAAAAATATTGTTTTGTTTACAAACAATAAAATATCTTTGGTTGTGTGCAACACAATCACAATTGACGTCCCTGATGTAAACATTGTATGAAAACATTGTTTTGTTTACACGTAACATTCAATTGACCTTGATAATGTAAACATTGCATCGTTCACAACCATAAAATAATTTTGTTACAAAAATTCAACTGACCTTGAACGTCATTGTTGCAGAATATTCTAAACATTGTTTACATAGTTGGTTCAAAGTTTCTTTGAAAGTTAAAAAATATTTTTGAATTTTTATTTCTCAAACAAAATATATGTTTATAATTCGATAAAATTAGTTATCGGGCAAACAAATTGAGATGAAATTTTTCGTTCACGTCCTGGAAGCTAAAGATTCAATCCAGGGGCACGCCCGGGGACCAAAAATAGACGCGAGATCAAAACAGACGGCTTTCCGGAGACGTATGAGGCGTTAATGCACGTTGCTGCTATTTTCGTCGCCGGTTTAGAACAATTGCTTTCGGTTGTGATTTTGCAGTCAATTCGCGTGAATATAAATTTCATTCATTCGTGTACACTTATACGCACACCTCTCACCGCAAATCTTGACTTGTGAATGGCCGTAGTGACATTTATACCGACGTACAATTTTTTGCGGAATATTAATTTCCCCCGCTTTCCTACGCTTGTGATATCGGTTCTTGTACGTAGGACGTGAATCGCGCGACCGGCTAGGCCATAAATAAAATTAATCATTCCTTTTCCCACTCGATGTATTTGTTACAAAATTGCTTGATTTTAACTCTATTAAAAAAAAGGTATAAAAACTTTTTTTCTAATTTTTTTTCTTTCAAAAAAAAAAAAAAAAAAAATGTTCGGGTTTTGTATACAATACAAAAAAGATACAAATACGAATTTGACCTTGCTGATGTAAAGATTACTTTGTTTACATTTCGCGATACAAAAGAAAGTTTGTACATATACAAAAGTTCATTTGTATACAACAGTTTCTATAAAAACAAATTTGACCTTGAAGACATCACTTTGTTTACACTCATGACAAAAGTTTGATCCGTTAAATAAATTTAACCTTGTCGGTGTAAATAAAGTCAAAATTATTTTTTATTTTGTTTGTTTTTGTAATTGTAAGTTAAAAAATTGTGCGATTAAGAAAGTCAAGTTTGTTTGATGATTTTCTAACGATGAAAAATGTTTGGTGCGCAGATGCAGCGAGCCGAGCGAAGGCAGAAAAAATAAGACTGGCGCTGGAGAAGATACGGGAGGCGAGCGTGCAGAAGCTTTTTATAAAAGCGTTCACGTTGGACGGAAGTGGCAAAAGTTTATTGGTGGACGAAGGGATGAGCGTGGCGCACGTATGCCGCCTGCTCGCTGACAAAAATCACGTCTCGATGGATCCAAAATGGGCGGTCGTCGAGCATTTGCCGGATCTATTTATGGGTAAGCCGACTTAATTGCCACGCCGTCGTAAAATATCGCCCATCCGGCCGCGGTCCCGCTTCCGATCCGAGTTTCCTTTTTCAAAATACCGTTCCCAATTTTGCAACACTTTTTCAATTGTTTGTTTCTCTGTTGTATTTTATTTGTTTATTTTATTTGATTGTTTTTATTTTTAGAACGAGTATACGAGGACCACGAGCTTCTAGTTGAAAATTTGTTGTTATGGACGCGGGATTCGAAGAACAAGCTCCTGTTCGTGGAACGTGCCGACAAGACGCAACTGTTCCTCACGCCGGAACGATTTTTGCTCGGACCGTCCGACAGAGGCAGCACCGACTACGACGACCACTCGCGCAATATACTTTTGGAAGAGTTTTTTAATAATAGTAACGTAGGAGTACCTGAGGTAATTCAATCCAACAATTGTGGAACAAATTTATCTTTTTTTTTTTTTTTTTTTTTTTTTATTAAGGCACATTTCATAACCTATCGTTTGTTTAGATTTCGTTTCTGTTATTGAAAGTTTTTCGAACGATTGCGAACCGTGACACTTGAATTGCAATTCCAGATCATTCTAAACTAATTCAAACTGGTTTATACAGAAATTCCATTGCTCTCAATTGGTTCAAATTCATTTGAATCTCCGGGCTCTTTGTTGTACAATTGAAAGGCGCCCGCGTCGATCGTCTCAAGTAACATCTAAGAAGTTCAATGAATTCAATAAATTAGATACAACAAAAGGGAGAAATTAATTTTAAACGAAATTTAATTGATAATAGAACGGAAAAGAAGATGGCCCCGATCGTAATTGTACGTTCAATTTTACAGGTCGAAGGACCACTGTATCTTAAGTCTGATAGCAAAAAAGGTTGGAAGCGATACCACTTCATCTTGCGCGCCTCGGGCCTCTACTATTGGCCGAAGGAGAAGGCGCGCACCGCCCGGGACCTCGTTTGCCTCGCGACGTTCGACGTCAACCAGGTGTACTACGGCATCGGCTGGAAGAAGAAGTACAAGGCGCCGACGGACTTTTGCTTCGCCATCAAACATCCAAGACTGCAGCAAGCCAAATCGACCAAGTACATAAAGTTCCTATGCGCTGAGGATAACGTCTCTTTGGAACGTTGGATGGTATGTTTTTACAACATTTTTTATTTACGTTCTATTGATTTCTTTGCATCGTTTGTTTACATTGTTTATTTACATTGTTTATTTACATTGTTTCATCACTTTACATTGTTTATTTACATTGTTTCATCACTTTACATTGTTTATTTACATTGTTTCATCATTTTACATTGTTTATTTACGTTGTTTCATCACTTTACATGGTTTATTTACATTGTTTTATCACTTTACATTGTTTATTTACGTTGTTTTATCACTTTATTGTTTATTTACA
>JAPYZS010000377.1:0-20316 GCA_030522925.1 Trissolcus japonicus | reverse complement strand
TTGTTTCATCACTTTACATTGTTTATTTACATTGTTTCATCACTTTACATTGTTTATTTACATTGTTTCATCACTTTACATTGTTCATTTACATTGTTTATTTACATTGTACGTTCGCATAGTTGGTTTACCTTGATTGTTCGGTCGTTCTAAAATTTGTGACAAATTTCAGGTGGGCATAAGGGTGGCAAAATACGGGCGACATCTGATGGACAACTACAAGTCACTGGTGGACGAACTCGCTCAAGAAGACCTGGACATGCTGGCGCACGCGCGCTGCTGTTCCGTGAGCTCGATCACAGTGCCGCCAGCGAACCAGAACAGTTACAACAACCATTCAAACGAGAACTCGAGGCAGTTCGGCGACAACGCCAGGCACAACGGCGACACCCCGTCGAGGCAGTACGACAACCCTCGGCAGAGTTACAACAGCGACGGCAGGCTCAGCCGGGCTAGCAGCTCCAGCTCCAGTGGCTGTCTGTCAGACGGCGCTCCTAGCAGCTATGAGGTTCATTTACTTCGTTAACAGCTATCTTTATTTACATTTTTTGTTTACATTATTTGTTTACATTATTTGTTGACATTTTTGAGTTTGTTAATTGGAAAAATGCATTGACTTTTTTTTATCGTTGTTCGTTTGATGTTTTTGAATTAAAATGAAAAATTGTACCACCAGGTGGCGTTCGAGTGCGGTGAGTTCCCAACCGGGACAATTAAAAGGAAGCCATCAATGAATCCGAAATTGCCATTAACGTCCATCACCCGACAACTGAAAGAAGTCGGTGAGACGGTCCACGATGAACCCGACGCCTACCCTAGTCCGACCAACTCGGGCTCCAGCACCCTCACCCGGAGGCACAGCAGAAGAAGAAGCGGAACGGCGGACTCGGACGGTTCCGGAACGCTCAAGCGCCATCACCGGTCCGGCAATAACACCCCGGTCAGTCCCATCCCACCCGGGACGCCCATCAAAGAGAGAAACAGTCAGATTAGCAATTATAGAAATGAGCCTCAAGAGACGAAAAATCCCGCAAGTCCGTTGCAGCAACAAAATTGTTTGGTACGTTAATTGATACAACAAACCAAATAAAAATGGAGGAAAATAAGGAATTCTTATTGTTTCTTTTTTTTTTATTTTGCTTGACATTGGTTGTAAATCTTGTTTGTTTACATTGATCTATTACATTGTTTGTTTACACTATTTAGTTACATTGTTTGATTACATTGTTTTGTTAGATTGTTTGTTTACATTTTTTGTTTAGATTTTCTTATAAAATAATTTGTTGACAATGTTCAATCATATTGTTTGCTTAAATTATTTGATTCAACATTTGACTAATTTGCATTCCCGTTCCGCAGATGGAGCCACCAACAATCCTACCCCCTCTGCCACCATCGCCGCTACGCCTGACGGAAGAAACGGAATGCGATTCGGACCTGCTTCCGCCTCCCCCACCAGAGATGTTCCAATCAACCCTATCCCTGGACTCGCTACCCCCTCCCCCGGGGCTGGAGGACCTGCCGCTGTGCTCGGCGCCAGAGCTCAACAGCTCCTGCCTAAGTCTGATGTCCCTCCCGCCTCCGCCGAGCCCCCTGGTGGGCGACACAGGAACCGTCCGGCGTGCCAAACCGAAGCAGTGCCCGTCGAGCTATTCGTCCAACGACAGCACGCCCACTCACCAGCCCAACCCGAATCTCCATTTGAACCACTCGCCCCAGAGTCCGAACTGCGCGACACCGACGCTAGATGGCACCATGTACGCGGAGGCGACACCCATCCGGGTGACACCGAGCATGGACACGGTGCGCCGCAGCGCCCTCAAGCAGAGCAGCCATTACGCCTCGCCGCCATATCTCAACGAGCTGAAGAAGAACTCGAGTCCGCAGCCGCAGCGCAAGGTCACCATCCAGGAGCCGCCACTGTCGCCCAAGAAGCCCGTCAAGAAGATCACCTTCAACCTTGTGAGCCAGGAGCCGGGCAGTCCGCAGCTGCCCGTGCGCAAACCAGCGCCACCTAGGCGATCCGACAGCACCCGACTCACGTCGCCGAAGAAGCTCGCGGTCTCGGACCAGGCGCCACCTGGCGACTTTCTGAAGGACCTCCAGAGAGTCATGAGGAAGAAGTGGCAGGTGGCGCAGAAGTGCGCCCTCGACTCGACGACCACTCCCCACGAGGTTCTCGGGTTCCGCGATCCCCCCACCACCATCTCAGATTACAGGGAGACCAACGTGTCGAACTGGGTGCAGGAACATTATGGCGTCGTTGATAACCTGTACGAAAACGTGTACAGGAACGATCAGGGCGACTACTGTGGCGCCACCCTGCGGCAGCAAAACAACAACGGCGCGAGCGTCACGCCGGTGAAACGGAGGCCACCACCGCCACCGCCGAAGAGGGCCGAGACCACGCAGCTCACCACCAGGGCCGCGCACTGACAATAGCAGATAGTTGAGGCGCCCTCTGTCGTAACCGGCCGGTTCTGCTGCTGCCTTGGCAGATGGTGGAAATGACCCGGCCGTGTGGCCTCATGCTTTGTCGGGATCTTTGAGCGGTTCTTCTAACAGGGTCTTAGCAAATTTTCTGAGCTCTTAGGTTTTAAGCTTCGGGTTATAGGTGGCGCTATGAAACAAAATGGAATATGACTCGGGAGAATTGAGGTTGTAGATGGCGCTGCTTGGTATCCGCTTTATGTGACTCTGCTTTTAAAAACGAGAGTCATAGAGTAGGTGGCGCTGAATTATGCAAACATTTTGCGAAGGAGCCGCCAGATGGCGCTGTTTCAAACGTTGCTTTAAAAAGGAGCCACCAGGTGGCGCTGTTTCGTTTTCCTTTCCGTCATCAAAATGGCGACTAAAATTGGCGGGAGAATAAAAGTTGTAGGAAGAAAAAACATGTCGAACTTGATTTTTTTAGTCGGCTGGTGTCAAGTCGCGCGTCTCGCCAACTCGCTTGAGGCACGAAAAGTTGTCTTGCGCCCCTGCTTCTGTATGTCGATATGTGCCCGAGATTGTGTCACACGCTGCGTTGTATATAATTCTAGTTATTCGAAATGTACTTCGGTGGGACGAGCTCGAGTTGAATTGGTCGACGATTATTCAGAGCTCCCGACAAAGCGGCCCTGCAGTCGAGTCTCATTTATGAAATTAGACTAGCCAATTTTCCTAGTTTTTTTATAATTACTGCATCTCCACGGTGAAAAATTTTGCATTTGTATTTCGCGTTTGCGAAAAGGCTGACACAGCCAAGAGAGCGAAGGTGAGAAATAATGAACGGCACAATCGGAATCGCAATCGGCGATCAAACGGAGCCTGCAAAATAATTTTATGTACGTCGAAAGACCACTGCCACTCTACATTTATAAACAATTGTGATACGTATTGTAAATCTTTATACGAAACATATATCAAATTATAGCGATCAGTCTTTTCTTTTTAATTGATGATGACAACCTTTCGAACGAAACTGTCCCTGTCGGTGAAACAAAAAATAATGAAATTACATATTGCCATAAAAACGGCAGGAACAATCTTGTTCGAAATTACGAAAGCTTGAATTATTTTAAATACAGGGGGACTTTGTACATTTTTGACTTTTTGTAACGTGTAATTATTTATTTGTCTTGCGATCATGTTTAGTGTTGGAACTTTATTTATAAGGAGAGTAATTTATTCAAAAGTAATTTATATCAAACAAATATGTTTGACAAAATGTTCTGTTTTGGCTAAATTTGGTATGTTTGATTTCATAAGTTAAAAGACAAAGAATCAAAGGCCCCTGCAGCGGAAATTCCTAGTTAAGTGCGACGATATTTATTGTAATTGTGACGAATTTGCGATGTCTGTATATAAGATTTAAACAAAATGGTCAGCGCAGGAATTTGTAGCCGCTTGAATAAAAAAATTGTATGAATGTTTGCGAGCGCACAATATTTTCGATAAATTGTTGCTTGATGATGGACAAAAAAATTGTCAGCGGACAATTTTATTTGTTGTTTTGGAAATCGAATTTTTCGGAGCCGTTTTTTCATAAGCGCCGTCTTGATGATGTCGAATTGAAATCTCGCTCATATCAAAACCTGTATATTTTGAGATGTAAAAGAAAAGTAGTAACGTCTAGCGAAAATATTTTTGAAAAAAAAAGAGGTCGTTACGCTGAAGAAGGCGCTGGAACAATAAAAACATTTTTTGGAAAGTTGCATTTAACAAATCACATTCCAGGGATCTTATTCTTGAAAAAAAATTTGTATCTAATTTTTGCATCCAGTTTATCAATTGGATGCAAAATGTTTGAAATACCGCTGTGAATCAAAAAAATTTTTTTCTAATAATTACATTGTAAACGATCTTTTACAATTTTTTAAATCGTGTTAAAAGCGTTATATCATGATTAAAATTTTTTTTTCAAGAACTGGACCTCCCAGTTGACAATTCGATAGACAACAATTTTTGATGCGATACACTTTTTTGATACACGATTTTCTGAAGGACCGCGTTTTTAATCCAACATTTTTGACGAATTTTCTCTATAGCTTTTCAACTTTTTCTGATGTCACTTTTGATGAGATTTAAAAAAAAAACACAAACGAGCCTGCAACAAACTGATTCAATGTAATCGACAAAATGTAAACGCAACAAATAAGCCTGCCCAATTGAGAAAAAAAGTGTCAACAATCAATTTCTTTCAATTATGAACATTCATTGTCTATTATTATTATTTTGTTACTCCTTGTTATTTGTTTGTTATTTAAAAAAAATTATTTTCAAATGTTATAAGTTTAAAATTTTTTTAAGCGTAATAATTAATCAACGACGAGAACAAAAAAAATCAATTTCAATGAAAAGTGAGTACAGAACAAATCAAATAATAAAATTAAAAGATTTTTGACACCTTTTTTGAGAAACCATTGACAAAATACAATACTTGTTAGTCCCTGCTACTCGTAGCATATTTTTTAAAGCACAGAATAATTACACTAATAAAATTATGAAAACTACTAATAGTATTAATGGTAAGATTGATGATGCATAACACTCGAGTAAACATTTTTTATATTAAAGGTGCTTTGTATATCCATTTGAATATTGCGATATTGCATATTGCATTTATATATGTACATGTATATACAAAATGAAATAATAAATTGCATGTATATAACTAGCATTTTAATATTACATTTTTTTTCCAACTTTATAAAACATAAAATTAAAAGAATGTCATTAAAGAAACTTTTAGTTATTATTTTTGTGTGAATTATATAATTATATGTTTTACGATCTTAATCGTTTCTGTTTAATTTCGGTCATTCAATTAAAACCGGAAAGTTTTTTTTTCAGAAAGCTGACCTGGTTTTCTTTTCAAAAATAAACTGCACAAATAAGAAAGGTCTATTTGAAAATTTTTCACTTTTAAAAAAAAAGAAAAAAAGAAAAAAAAAAAAAAAAAAAAAAAAAAAAAAAAAAAAAAAAAAAAAAAAAAAAAAAAAAAAAAAAAAAAAAAAAAAAAAAAAAGAAAAGAAAAAAAAAGAAAAATGGGTGTGAAGGAGAATATAAGATGCGACGTTAAGAAACAATTAGATATGCATTCGGTTAGCCAGTCATCACGGCCTCCAGAGCCAACAAACTGTTCAATAAATACGACGGACGTCAGTATACCGAAAGGTGTCAGCCTGTCAAGACCTCTTTTATTGTGCCTCCTCGATCTGAACTAAAATGAGGTAAGAAAAGAAAAAACAATAGTCATAATCTTGACTCTCCATCTTTTATTTTCGAAATAATACAAGTTACAATATTTGCGATCTGATTTAATGTCGTTAGTTAATATAGCGTATCTTAAATTGATTAATCGCATTTTACAGCGTTTAAGTGTACCTTGAAAATCGAGCTAAGAAAATCTTCTGGTTATCAGTGGGAGCGTATGATATATTGTTTTATAAATGCTAATGTGACTGATAGTTTTCAAACTCTGTTTTTTTCCATTGTCTTTTCCTTTGTACTTAATCAACTAAACGAAATTTAACATAATTCATTTATTTTCTTTTCTTCCGCTTTTATCCTAACACTTATTTTGTTCACTAACATTTGTTTTGTTTACTAATATTTTTATTGTTTACTAATATTTGTTTTATTTACTAATATTTGTTTTTGTTTAATAATATTTGTTTTGTTTACTAACACCTGTTTTGTTTATTTTTGTTTGTTTACTTTACCTTTTGATTTGTTTAACCTTGGACTAAAAAAGTTTGTTTTGGTTTGTTCGTTATGTTAGTTTTATTTTTTTTTTGTTTTTACAATTTGTATGCCACTTTATAAATTGGTTTGTTTACAGCGCGAGAAAAAGGATGCCGTCCTACCGAGCGTGGGGAACAACAGTCGACGGCGAGATCGAGTTCGAGTCAATGACAACCGAGACACTCGAACCGGCGTTGAAAATAATCCGCGACTACTTTTTCCGCGACGAAAATGTGTCTAGGTGTGTGGGACTGGACAGCGACGCCGACGCGGCTGACGAGTTGCTTGAATTGTGCAAACAAGCCGCCAAGGACGGCGTCAGTGTCGTAGCGGTAGATGCTTCCAATGGCCAGGTCGTTGGAGTCGCTTTCAACAAAATTCAGGTTCATCTTGATTTTTGTATTGCTATTTTGTTGTATTTGATTTTTTTGTTCAATGTCAATGTTTGTTTACTTTTTATGTTTTGTTTTGTTTATTGTTTATGTTTGTTTTGTTTATTTTTCCTTTTTGTTTTGTTTACTTTTTATTTTTGTTTTGTTGTTTTGGATTCTTTTTTGATAATATATTTTCATTGTTTTTGTTTTGTTTATTTTTCATTTTTGTTTGGTTTTTTTTGGATTCTTTTTTGATAATATATTTTCATTGTTTTTGTTTTGTTTATTTTTCATTTTTGTTTTGTTTTATTTTTCATTTTTGTTTTGTTTTTTTGGATTCTTTTTTGATAATATATTTTCATTGTTTTTGTTTTGTTTATTTTTCATTTTTGTTTTGTTTTTTTTATTGTTTTTTAATAATATATTTTTATTGTTTTTGGTTTTCTCAGATCGTTGGAAAACCAAACGACCCGAGTATGTTTGAAGAATTCAGTCGCTCATGTAAATACGAAGCGTCCCGATCGCTCGTGGATTTCATGATAAACGTCGACAGCAGATGCAACCTCTTTCAATATTATAACGTCGATTGCATCTTAGAAGTCATGTTCCTCGCAACGGCAACGGAGTACCGGCGGAGAAGGATCGGCGAACTTCTGGTCGCAGCGTCAATGGAAATCGGACGCGAATTAAACCGCGGCAAAGACGTCAAAATCCCCGTCCGAATTTGCGACGACGACTCGCTGGCCAATCAGAAATCGGTCCCCGGTCTCTGTTCCCTCATCGCCACTTCGGACTATACGGCGAAAATTGCTGACAAATTTGGATTCACTCGGCACGCCAGCGTCCCCTATGACAATTTTGAATTTCGTGGCAAAAAGTTCAGCGAGACTGCCGATAATGAGAGCTCAATCTTTTATGCGAAACTAATCGTCGAAAGTTGAAAGAAAAAAAAACGAAACAACAAAATTTGAAAACAAAAATAGAATTTGTTTTCAAGGTTAAGATTTTGTTGACTATATTATTATAAGAAATAGAAATTATGACCCAAAGGACTTTGACTCCGGCGCCACAAAAAAAAAAAAAAAAAAAAAAAAAAATTGACTGGTTTTAATAAAACTGTTGTATGTATTTGGATTTATTTTAACGACCTTCAGACTGTTTATTTAAATTGTTATGGAAATCAAAAGAAAAACAACTTCGTTCTGAATTGCATTTGAATAATTACAGAGGGAGAATTGAAAAAAAAAATTTCCCGCGAATGTCCAAGATAGTTGTTTTGAAAATCCATAAGGTTGGTAGCGCTCAAATTTCAGTTCGTTTGTTGACATTCTCAAAATTACACGCAAAGTCTTGTTCCTGTGGCTCGTGCGAACTCTAATTGTTGAACACGTCACTTCCATCAATAAAGGTACTTAATAATTACAAATACAAAACAAATAAACAATTGCTCTCGAAAGAAAATGTACGAAAAGTTGTAAACAAACTTGTATCTTTTCAAAAACACTAACCTTTAATTTCTTAAAACCTAACTGACTTTTCAAAAATGTTTCATATTTATTTACTTTCTCAAACCAAAAATTCGTCTTTTTGTTTACTTCTTTTTTATTTTCTCTTATATTTTTATTTATCTACAAAATTTCACCTTTTGTTTACCTTTTTTTTCCAGAAAAATGGATATGGAAATTGTGTTCAAAATAGACGATGGCAAAGTGCCTCTGTCTCAGGATCTTGTCCAGGAACTTTTGATCATTGCTCACAAACATTCGAATAACCCTCTGAAGGATGTCTGCAGCAGACACCTGAGCAAAATTGTCAACCAACAGAACGCTATTGAACTGCTGTTGTTGGGCATGGATTTTGAGTGTCACGACCTGAAAGAAGCTGCCTGTCACTTCATTGCCATAAATTACAGGAAGATGAAATCCCTCGGATCGTTTGCCAAACTTCTTGAGAAAAATCACGAAGCTCTTCTTGGTATTCTTGACGCTTCGAGTTCTGTTATTGAAAGTAGGTCTTTTTGTTAAATTTGAACAAATAAAAAAACTAAATAAATAAAACAAACAAAATATATCAAATGAAATAAAAAGTTGAAAAAAATTATTCAGACTTGTTCTTGTAATTTTAAATAAAACAATTTTTGTAGATAAACAAAAGCAAATTTAGATAAACAACGTGTAACATTATGGGTATTAAAAGAACATTTATAGATTATTTTATTTTGGTTATTTTTTTTTTTTTTCAGAAAACAAACAAGTAACGGGTTACATAAATCAGTTTCGATTCAAACTCCCAGGTTTAGACATCTTGGAAACTGAAACATTTTATGTGAACAATTTGCCGTGGGTAATCCAGGCGGAACGTTCCTTCATTAACAGTATGTCCTATCTGGGTGTATTCCTGATGACTCAGAGCACCAAGAAATCTTACTCCTACAAAGTCAACTTCCGTCTGAAACTGATCTCGCACATCAACGAGTCGTTCAATTTTGAAACACAAGACACGTTGGGCGAATTTAAGGACGGCAAATGTGACGCCTGGGGATTTCCGGATTTCATTAGCTGGCCCGAGCTTATGTCCAAGGAAAAGGGATATGTCAAAAATGGGACCATTCAAATTGAACTGGTCATCACATTTGTTGATCCGTGATTTTAGGTTAGGTTTTGCGTTTGTTTAATCTATAAAAATCAAGTATTCAGATTTTTTTATTTACCATGATAAATAAGTTATAAGTCTAAAAAATAATGTCGATTTGATTGAAGGAATAATGAATGAAGTAATGTAATTACTTTTTAGGTTATGTTCATAGGTGATTATTGTTTCCGATCCGAATAAAAATGTTTTTTCACAAATTTTTGTACTTTTTATATATGTGATTTATGTGATTTATGATCCTGTAATTTATTGCAAATTTTATCGACGTTTAAATTTACTTTACCGACGTGACCGTTCCGATAGATGGCGCCATCGGGACCGAAATGGGGCGCTCCGGACTCTTGGAGGTACGGATGCCAAATTAACCAGTAGGAGGCGCTGTGAGGAGTCGTATCGGCTTTCTCACAAGGAGGCTGACAAAAGATGTGTATATACATTGCAAAATCCGTGCAAAAGGCATCGCTTCGAGGCTTATTAGCTAAGATCAAAGTGTAGTATCTGTTCTTATCAGCTTGATATCTGATACGCTACTCATTGAGTAGCCAGAATATCATCCTTATTTTTTTAACAGGTCGGGTCACAGAGCTTGCTCTGAACTCGACACGGGTCGATCTTGCATTGCAGTGACGCAGGTTTCGGCTCTTCAATTAATTCCAAACATAAACATTTAATATTAATAACTATTTGGCGACAACATTATAATTACAAATAAGGAATTATAATTGATAATACCTACTATAAAATATGAGATTATTCAAAATAATAGAACAATAATCAATGATGAAAATGGAACATTTTCTCTCAAATTAATCTACCCTAACTTTAATTAAATTTTTGATCTCAGAAATGATTTTGAGAAATTAAATCTTTTAATTAATTTATTTTTCCTAATTTAAGTATTTAAAATATTGATTTCCCACTGCTTCTATAGTTACCGAAGATTGAACTTAAATAAAAGATCATTATCGACTATTTATAAGAAGTGCATCGATTAACAATAAAATCTCAAAAATCTCCAACGCATATTATTCAACAAATTAATATTTGTTGAATATTGATTCAAATATTGATGATATTTATAATTTCCAGTCTTCTACAATTTTGAATATGTTTTTATCGAATTTTGTATTTACTCATATAGAATCCTCACAAACAATGTTTTACTTATTGTAAATATATTTGTAAGCTTCGTTAAGATGTGATATTATTATCGATATTCAAATGTTATGATGATTTTTTTAAAACAAACTTGCAATTTCAAAAAAAAAAAAATAAAAAAAATTATAACGTTTAACCGACTGTTGGAGACATAACAGCAAAATTTTCCTAACATTATTCGCATTGCTGAGTTATAATAAATTATTTTTTATTTAGAATTTTTTTAATTTCGTGAAAAAAATTTATTCTCTTCGATTACACATCATTTATCAAGTAACCTCAAGATTTCATTTGCGTTAGTTCATTGACGTGAATCGTGCACTACTGTATATCAAATTATTCCATTCTGATAATTCTATTTTGCAATTGACAATGTTTATCGAATATTAACATTACATAATGAACTGCATTTCCCCCCCTTTTAATGTAGTCTTCTTAATAAATAAGACTCGTGCATCATCTGTTGCAGTTCAAATCGCAATTCGGTTGCTCGGACTTTATAGTTCCTTTTAATCAATTTTCGTAAAAATAAGAAAAAAACAAAATGGCCACAGTTAAGTTTCAAGAACCTTCTCCTTATTCGAAAAAGAACATTCATATTCCTCAGGAGGATTATCTGTACAAAAAGTAAGAGAAATATATAATTTTTTTGTTTTTCTATAAATTTTGTATTTTGTTTATTTATATCATTTATTGGAAGGGAAAAAATTGAATGACAATTTATCAAATTTAATTTGTCCTTTAATTGTTTTACTTTTTTATGCAGGTTTTGTGACGATATAACTCAGTCAAATGCAGACAACCACGCTCCTGTGAAAATCGCACTTTTCGGTGCAGGCCGAGCTGGGACGATCCACCTGGCGACTCTCGTCAATAGCCGACGAGTCAAACTGATGTACATCGTCGATGACAACGTCTCCTCACACGATCGTCTCAAACAGTACTGGAAATTGGACGACGTTAAAATCCTCACAAGCAAACAATCTGGCGAAGTGTTTTCAAACCCAAGGTAACCGGAATTTTTGCCAAAATTATATTTAATGATTATTTTGTTTATTTTTTTCGTTCGATTTTTTTAATTTGTCTCTTTTGGCAGTGTCGATGCCGTGGTAGTTGCATCGCCAACTTACACTCACGAAGAAATCATCGTCAAAGCTTTGCATTCGAAAAAAGCAGTTTTTTGTGAAAAGCCGATAGCAGAAAAGAGAGAGGACGTGATTAAGTGTTATAAAACTGCGAAAGAAGTTGGAAAGCCCCTTTTTTGCGCTTTTAATAGGAGATTCGACCCGGCCTATTGCGCCGCCAGGGAACAGATCAGGGAGGGTAAAATTGGACATGTTCATATGATGAAATGCACTGCCAGAGACAGTCCCATTCCCACGATTGATTACATCAAAACTTCTGGCGGGATCTATCATGACTGTATCGTTCATGACGTAGATCTGCAGGTCTGGGTGCTTGGAGAACTTCCTGACAAAGTAAAAGAAACTTTTCATTGGAATTTATTTCATCTAATAACATTATATACCCAAGTATAAATTTATATATGTGTCCATATATGAAACATAAATGTCACATATGGTTCCATATTTGTCTCACATATGGCGATCCACCTAAAGAATCCATTTATGTACCATTTATGTGGCATATATGGATCCATATATATGGGCCCATATATGGGCCATATATGTATTTAAATACATAAATGTCCCATTTATGTTCTATATATGTGTCATTTATGTTTCATATATGTGCCATTTATGGACCCATATATACATTTTTACTTGGGTAATTCCCTTATCATTGTTTTGTACGAAAAAGATATATAATATCTTTATATCTAATATATAATTTTTTTTTAGGTTTCAAGTCAGGCAAGTTCGATAATCCCTGAGATTCGTAACCTTAACGACTTTGATACTGTGGCGATAACGCTTCACTACCCTTCGGGCACTCTCGGGATGATCGACATCTCCCGAAACTCGCCGTACGGTTACGACCAGAGGATCGAGGCTTTCGGGCCAAAAGGTTCCGTGCAAGTTGACAACGAGCAGCCCTGTCACAGCACGATTTTGCAAGTGGGCGTTGAGGGGTTGAGGAGCTCCCCCATCTGGTACTCGTTCCCCAGCAGATTCCGACTGGCCTATGAAAGGGAGATGAACCACTTTTTGGACATCATCACCAAAAAAGTTGAGTCCAAGGTCAAGGAGAGGGATATCCTAGCGGTCTGCAAGATTATCGACGCCTGCGAAGAATCTGCCAGAACTGGAAAACAGATCAATCTTAATTGGGGTCGTGATGAAGTTTTAAATTAAGACAGATTTGGGATGTATTTTTAATGTTTTTTGGTGACAAATTGTAAAATTAAAGAGAGGTTTGTGATTGCTTAGAAACAATATGTTTTATTCATTTTATCACACACCAATATACAAAAATGAACCATATTAATATCAGAATATAGTTATCCTACGAAAATTTAAATATATTCAATAAAGATATGTCTGAGTATCTTACAAGAATTAGAATGATGCATTGAAAACAAAAAGGATCGTCGTCCTACAACATTCTTTACAAGTTGGCACAGAAATTCCGGCGCCAAGTGTTTACACACACTTGCGCGCCCGTCGATTCAGTTACAATGTTATTACTTTTTTTTTTTCATCATTATTTTTATAAATAAGTATTAATTTATGCATCTAAAATTGCTAGAAAAATCGTGTCTAAGTAGTTATTGAGTAAAAATAAATCTGCCTAACTACTCCTGTAGCCCCATGGGTTATTTAATCTCGAATCATTTTCTTTTCTGTGTTTTTTTTTTTTTTTCAATTACACTAATTTTATAAGATGGACAGAAAATATTTTTTACATTACAAACAAAAATAATTCATAATAATGATAACAATGATTACAATTGAAGTCAAGAAAAAATATGAACGATTTTTTGTGTATTAATCTTAAGATTAAATTTGTACATGGGGCTAAAACAATTTTTAGTTTTGTTCCTAAAAAAATTTTGTTTGTTCATTTCAAAAAACATGGAATGGTGGTTTTTTTATTATCAAAAAATCTGATAATAAAAATCGTCTTAACAGTAATGATTATATCACAATAAAGATTCGAACGCTCTGTACAATCTGAACATCAAATGCTCTCCAAGTATCATCTTTTTTTTTCTTTAATTTTATACAATGTTCGCTAAATCGGATATGTTTCATTGTACTTGCAATAATTTACACATCGTCGGATGTTCCGGTGTTTGCAAATCGTATAATTTATTTTTTCCTTACAAAATAGAATTTTCGAAAAAAAAAACAAAGTTCAAGAGTTTTTGAAACGGGTTACAAGTATACGTAGAAACCGACGAATTTTATTTTCAACATTTATTGCACACTTGAACAAACGAATTTTCATTTTTTTTTCTTTTCTTTTTCGCAGGCATTTTGGTATTCCGTTTCAAAGACTGTTTCACTACGTGAGATCATAAAAGTAATTCTAGATGTGATTTTCACTTCTTTTTCTTGTCTGTTTTTACAAAAAGTTGAAAAAAATGTTTTGTTTTTCTATGATAAAATTGTTTGACAAAAATTCTATTGGCACATTGAATGGCAAAAGGGTTTCAATTGGCACAGGAGATTGGAAGAGAATTGAAAAAAAAAAAATATATATTTATATATAACTGTATAGAGTTGGTGGGAAGAAGACAAACTTTTAAAGCTAAAAAATTTCACTAGACTTGCGAGCACGCGTTGATAATTCTTCTTTTTTTTTTGTTTCAACAATTAGTTACAACGACCCGCTACCTCGTCCCGAAAATTTAAATTCAAAGTGAACAAAGCTCGAATTTAAAGTTCGAAGTTGTAATCGTTCGTTCGAGATTTGGATTTAAATAAGACGCGCATCGTAATTTTTTTATTTAAATTCAAATTCGACTCTTAACCCCCGGTGCAAAAAATGTAGGTGAGCAGTTTGCTAGAAGTTTTCGGGTTAATTGTAGGGCCAGGAGTGCCTGATTGACGTAACAACGTTCGAGGTAGGCGGGTCTTCCGGGCGTCACTTCTTCATGTCGTTCATCAGCGATCCTTCCTTGTTTTTATTCGCGTCGAGGTTTGACTGCTGACTGCTCGTAACGCCGCTTCCATTTCCGGGGTACATCTTTTCCAGATGGTTTAGGGATTCACTTAGGAACTTCTAAAAATTTATAATTTTCCAGATGAATTAAGTTCAATTAAATTAAAAACGAAGAAAATCAATTAAACAACAATAATCAAACTAACATTAGCTTGTAATTAATTTATCAATGATATATCTAAACTTAAATCCAACTGACCAATAATTTTTTTAGATACTCAATGATCTGTACAGTTGTAACATTTTTGAAAAATTCTTTCTGCTTGAATCTACTTTTTGATTTTTATATTTTATTACAACAAACATGTTTATTGACCTGTATTGCTGTCAGAGCTGCGACAATCGCGGGACTGCCAAACCCATGCGATATTAAAGAAAAGTGCGTTAGATGTCTTTGTATACTTGGATCTAAAATGTGCTGAGGTCGTGTATTGCACAAGGGTGACCTATCTTGATTCAAAAGATCCATCAGTTCTTTGGTGATTTGTCTGGAAATAAAAAGAAAATGATGAATTAGCTTAAATTTAATCAACAAATAAAACAAATAAATAATAAAAACGAGAGAACAAAAAGAAAAATAACAATTGGGAAGAAAAATATGTTAGTCTTCCTAATACTTTGAGATGAAAAATTCAAAATTACTTGGTGGCGTGCAGCAGTTCTTTCCTCCTATAAGAATCCTGTGGCTCACAATGTTGGCGGCTCAAATATTCTGCAACTTGCTTGGCTGGAAATTCTGTCTCGCAAACGTATCCGAAATCCCTGGCAAGATGAATCGCTTCTCCTAAAATAAACAGAAACATATAAAATGAAGAACATCGAAGAAATTGGAAAAATAAATGAAAGAAAGAAACAATAGTAATAAATCAAGATACAAATTACGGACAGTGTCTTGTAGAAAAATAAAAAAAATAATCTAAACAGAAGAACAAATTGATTGATGGACAAATTGGAATGAAAAAATTTCTCTCTTTTGAAAGATTTATCCAGAAGAAAAGAAATAAAAAACCAATTTCTTAGGTGCAATTTAAAGATTAATCATTTTGTTTGTCACCTCAACAGACAAGTATTGTTTGAATTAATAAAAGACGTTTTTTTTCATTCCTAAACAAAAGGGGTACGTCATCTCACCTTCCACTAAAGATGTTAGAAGTGTGACATTCGCTGCCTTCCTTCTGCCTGCTGGAAGGTTGAGACCTATTTTTTCTAATTTTTCTCTCAGCAATCGTCCTCCATTTTTTGATTTTGCTCTGCGAAAAATAAAAAAAAAGTTTCGTTTATTATTTATTTTTTTTTATTTTTTGTAAAGAAAAAATTACATAGTGAGATAATTTTTTGCAATTTTTTAACGACACCACAAGCTAGCGTATTAATGAAAAATGATTTGGCTCAGAGTATGCAATAGGGAGAGACTGAGACGTCCTGGATGGGTTGCACAACCGATGTAACGATCTTCCAACAATAAGAGCTGAAAGTTCCTTTTATCGAGACAAGACGCTGTAATGAGATGAGCGAAATACTTGTCACGTTCCGTCGCCCTTCTTATTTCAAATTTCTTCTCTCGATATCATACACGCATCTCAAACAATTTTGCACAATTTGTAACTGATTTCCTTATTGTTATTATAACAATATATAACATAAAATCATTAACAAAATGTTTTCAAGTTGTCATTTGAATTCCATTTTATCATTTAAACTTATAACTGCTTTTTTTTCTTATCTAATTGATACTTTTTTATTTGATTCTTTTTCTTAATTAGTTCATTATTACAATTTGCTAATTAATGTTATTTAAACTTACATTCTTTTTCAATTTTCATTTCAATTCAATTTTTCAAAACGAAAAAAAAAAAAAATAAACGGTGGAGGGTGTCAGTTGTGATTTGACGAGCCAAGATTTCATTTTTCTTCCCGCCATTTTTGAAGTTACAAATTGTTTACCTTCTTAAAACACCTCCGAGGAGACTCGCATTGAGACATTCAGGTGGCGAGAGTCGTCGCTGAACTTCAGCAACAGTTACTTTGTACTTGCTGGTGCTACTTAATAAAGATAATCTTCCCGGAACGGAACAAAAAACGTCCGAGGGTTGCGCGTTCCCGGACAGCATCGCTTTTTCGCACCGATCCGATGGTTTCATATCTGCAAACAAGATAAATGTTAGGGCCATGAAATTGAAAACACAAAAGTTATACAATCCATCCAAATTCCTAACCTCCAAATTCAAAACAATTTTTTTTTCGCCGGGAACATTGTTTGAGGTTAGAAATTTTGGGAGTCAAGTTTGTTTATAAACAAAAGTTCGACGAAGAATTGGGCGGGAAATGAAATGTTTGGAGGGATCTTTAATTTTCGTATCGCCTGTTCGTTTTCATAATGCATCGATAACTCGCATTATTGAATCGCCCTTCGATGGAATGCTTAATATCGCGGAGGGACTCTTTCCTTTTATTACTACGCCAGTCAAGATAACGGATCCGACCGAAAACTTCCTTTCATCTGATTAATTCTTCGGACAATTTTCATCCCACAAAATTTATTAATTTCCCTAATTAAAACTTGTTCCAATTTCCTAACCTCAAAACAAATTAGTATAGTACAACATTATAGAAAAAAAACAATATATTAATAAACCAAGACAAGTGAAAAAAAAAATCTAGACAAACAAACAGATCGAAACGTAAGCAGAAAAATAAAACAATCAAAGGACGCGATAAACTTCAAAGAATTTCACGAAGAACCGCAGTTCATCAGAGATCGTAATCTCGGAGCGAAATATTTGTATTCTGCATCGTCACGTGCGCGATTTTCATGACTCGACAAATCATCGAACAAGCAACAACATAACTCGAAAAAAAAAATCTCATTTTTTTCCGCAAATAATTTTGTGTTCATATTTTGTGATTGTAATTGTTGTATTGTTATACGCCATCGTATAAAGAAAAAGTTGACTCCGATTGGCTTGAAGTAACAATATACAAAATGGCGTGAATTAAAAGTGAAAGGTCAAAGGGGTGCCATCGCCTGTCGTGAGGACCTTAATGAAATTATCACCAGGGTGCACGGCGGGTCGGGCGCTCGTTGGCCCGGGGTCATACTCGCGCCGCGGGATCCGCTACTCCCATTCAACACGAAAGGTCACACTCTTAAGCCAATCAAGGTCGAGAAATAAGTCAAACTAATTTGGCGTGAGCCAATCGATTCGCTTCCGGTGCGTTGATTGCTACGGAAATTATGCGTGAATCAATTTTTCTTTCGACGCCATTTTATTTTATAAAATTTATTTTAAAAAATATATTTTTTCGAATTATTTTTCATATGTATTTCATATATTTTTTTTTCTAACCTCAAAATCTAACTAAACCATTAAAAAAAATGAAAGTGACTCATCTTGGAGTCTTTGTTCCTAACCTAAAAATTGTTACAAGTTTATGCTGTTTATTTTTTTTTTGTTTAAGACGACCATTTGGTTTCTTTATTCGTTTGAGGAAAGAATAAGGAATCAATCTTTGGGGCGCCGTATAAACACGTTTCCTGATGAAAAATAAATCGTAGCAGTGAGCGAGGATAAAACAGTAATTGTATAACCGGATCCGGGGAACAGAAAGTGGTCATTTCACAGTACACGGCAGCAACGGAACCGACTGATGAGATCGCCAGTCGTGAAACCGATCTCTTCGGAATCGCTGTCTTTGATTTGTCTGCAACGACAAAAAATACAGACATCGGCAAATCGAATTAATTAGACAACCTTTTTCCTCCTCCTTGGCTCTTTGTTTTCAATCAAATCCCCGTTACTGCGCGAGTCCTCTTTTTCGCAACATATTTTTCAAGATGCAAAAAAAAAAAAAAAACAAAAACAAAAACAAAAACAAACAAAACATACACGCCTATTCCACAGCTCAAAATGAGATCGTAGCGCCATCTCCAAAGTGAATTACTGGTGTACCGATGAAAATAATTGTTTATTTATATCAACTACAGAGTAATAAATAAAAACAAAATGAATAATATTGTTTCAAAAAGATTAATTTAATGAACAAAACGTTTGGAGAACATTTGGACGATATCGATTTTATATTAAGTTAGAAACATGTTTTTAAAATTGAGACATAATTATGGGTTGAAGAAAGGTAATACGGAACGCAGATGCTGATAAAAAAAAAGGTACGAGGTGTGTGCGAGCAAGGTATATACGTATTGCGAAGTGCGAATGAACACACAGGGAAACAAAAAGTCTTGCAAATAGTTGATGCCCGCGGGCGGATCGTATTTCGGGGCATTGTGATTGTAATTTTCTTGACGGGGTGTAGTTTTTGGGGCGGTCCTCACCACAGGGGTATTAGCTACAGATGGTTGTTTGTTCGAACGTCACCTAGGTCCATTATACGGCTTGTTACTTCAGCTCCCGGAGGCTTATTTGGCGCATTTTTGTCGCGTTTCTAGCCGTCGCGCCATTACAAAACCGTTTATTGCATTTACTTTCTTTGGATCAACGTAATGAGAACAATCCAATTGGAATCGAGTTCGATTCTTACGCAATCCATCCACTCGCCGACAAATCTTTTATTTACACCCTGTACAATAGCTAGTTTTTTTTTTGCTACGTTCAACTTTTCATAGCCTCGAATTCCCCATTATTTCAGTTCATTTTTTTTGTAAAACTTAACAAAATTCAACAATGTTACTTTGAAATTTGTTCCTTTTTAAACTAAAAACGATTTCATATGTTTTTTTTATTGTTTTTTTGAGGGGGGTTGTTGTCTAACTTATTAGCTAAGTTGCGGGTCGAAATGATTTAAATGGCGTTAAGAACCCTCCGGAGTTCTTGAATGAAACCTAGAATTAACGATTGTTGCGGTATAATAAGTAGGTAGTCCGCCACAATAAACTGTCATACGACACTCATCATGGGGATTGATTTGAGTCGAGTTACGTGACGAATTCTAGACGCATATTACGGGACAATGCTATTTTCTGTCTCTCAATTTTATTTTTGGCCTCTCTGTTTAAAAATATCCTCCACTACGTGCAAACAAAAAGAAATTGTGATCCAATTACTATGAAATTCCCCGTACTATAAGAAAAGAAAATTAATCGATTTTAATTTTGATTGGAAATTTTTATGAAATGTGACACGGAGCAATATTTATTTTACTTGCTTTTTATTCTAATAAATTTAGAATCATTTGGGATGATAAGTATGGTTTACAAAAAAGTATTAGATATTCAAGTCTTCTGTGGTGCAGGGGGTATGATGGCGAGCTCTCACCTCGGGGGCACGGTTTCGATCCTAAGCTATTGCAATTTTTTTACACGCTTAAAATCAAAATTAGTCCGTATCTGTTATTACCGAGGAAGAAAATTTTTTTCAGTCATCTTAACTGAAAATTTTGTTATTACAACTGAGATTCTGTTGTAACAACAGAATTTTCAGTTGAATCGACCGATGTCAGTTAATCCAATTGATTGCGTCTGTTGATCGCCTATGTCAACTGAATTTTTCAATCATTTCAATGTGAAGCGATTTCTGCTTGACTTTTGAGTTGCTTAAACTTAAGTGGAAACTCTCTTAATTCAAAAAAGTGAAAAAATCTCCACAAAAGTGACTATGCACTATTTCGGAGTTATAAGTTAAGGTGATTGCTCAACCCCTCTTAATTTTGAGAAAACGAATTCCGATAGAACTCCAACAATTCTCAATGAAATTGAACAAAAATCGATCCAGCAATTGATTAAATATCAATCTATTGCTGGATTGATTTTTGTTCAATT
>JAPYZS010000376.1:0-68729 GCA_030522925.1 Trissolcus japonicus | reverse complement strand
AACATCTTGAAATAAATGAAATAGCTTACAAACAAAACATCATTTTTGACTAAAATTTTATGCATAGAAAAGTAGTTGAAAAAGGGGTAAATGACTAGAGACGATCGCCGATATTGTCTTTTTCATTTTCGCAAAGTTTTTGGTCCCTTTTTTTTGGGTAGTGAGTGGTACCTCGGAGAAACTGTTGGAGAAAAAATAATACAAATTACTGCCCTCCTACTGTTTCTTTTTTATGGCCTCCCTTTTTTTCCTCTTTTTTTTTTTTTTTTTTTTGTTGCATTATACATTTTTTTTATATAATTGTCATCACTTTATTTATTGTTCTATAAATTTATTTATAATTTTTATCAAAACGAATTACTATTTTAGAAACCTCGATCCATTTATTTAATGCCACTAATCTTACAGGCAAAAGAGATCCCTGTAGCAAAGTGGCTCTCACTTGATGAAGTCAATAGACTTCATCAAGACTAAAATATATATTTTAAACATTCAAGGTACGAACGCTATTGACATTTTTCAGGCGAAACCTCGAGAGACCGTCCAATCCGCTCGTTTTATAAAAAAAAAGTAATACCTAAATAATTGATGACTTTCAGTCTTATCATCCAATTTTTTTAATGACTAATCGTGAACATCTTGAAAAACATCTTGAAATAAATGAAATAGCTTACAAACAAAACATCATTTTTGACTAAAATTTTATGCATAGAAAAGTAGTTGAAAAAGGGGTAAATGACTAGATAAGATCGCAAAAATTGTCTTTGTCATTTTCGCAAAGTTTTTGTTCCCTTTTTTTTGGTTAGTTAGTGGTACCTCGTAGAAACTGTTGGAGAAAAAATAATAAGTCGTGACAATATGCAAATAATCAGCTTGTATATTTTCAACGCAGTCGTAACGAAAGCAAAAGTTTTACCTTCGGCTCAACTCGTAAATTCAACTTTATACTTTCCTTCGCCCTCTTATCTTTTTTATTTATTTTTTTTTTTCTAAATAACATTTGTTTTTGAATATAGAAAAGGTAACTGAGATAAAGTAAACTAGTGAGTATCAACATGGAAACATCTCACCGAAACTTAAATTTCATAGCGAACGTGCTTAAAGAGCAATCTAGAACGCTGGATGAAAAAGGATGTCGACGTTAAACGTGTATTTGAAACAGTGTCAAGGAAACGCTTGAAGAAAAGCAAGTCTGACTTTGGTTGCTGTCGTAACTAAAAAATATTAGCAAAATATCTCTCCGCGATTTTCTCGGAGAACGTGAAAAATATAAAAAAAATCACAACCGCAGCAAAAAAAACCTATAATCTTGTTCACAACTCTATAAATTCGAATAAGTGAAGCTCACTCAAAAAAAGTGAATGTACATGTACAATAAGTCCAGAGTCTTCCACCAATTGCAAAAAGTGAAAATTTTCACCTAATTTGACTACAATTAAATTTTCATTTTTTGCAATTGGTGAAAGACTTATTCGAATTTAGAGAGAAGCGATAATTAATTACTCAAATGGTTTTGATTTTTGGTCTTGCCAAGTTGACAAAACCAAAAGCTGCTTCTTTGTGAGATTTTTAATCAAGTATAAGTTTATTATTTTTTTGTTATTCGGACCTCAAAAACATAGAAATCGATTGCCCCGGGCAGAGTAATATGAAAAAAATGTACCTTTGATGCAGTTGCCTATTTAATTTCCTTGTTTATTTTTACAAAGTCCGTGCTATTTAAATATCAAGCTGCTATATCAGAACCGGCAGTTGAAAGTCAACTTTTGTTAACAGACCCAATTATGGTTAGCAGACCGTATTTATTGGCTTCATATTTCTCTTAGAAAATATAATATTTCTTTTTTTCGTTTGCCTCCCGTTCGTAACTCTTGAAATGCAACCGGCACTAGAACCCAATTGAATAGATCGACCGAGCATTGTTTGAACGTGTTAACCGAGATATTATTTGAAAATTCAAAAGAAAATTCAAAAGACTGGTCATTGTTTGATTAAAACTATTGTTCCGCTTGTTTATCATTTTTTTTTCTTTCAGTTACAAGACAAAACTGGGAGGAAAAATGTGTGAAAAAAATCGTAGTAAAACTCGCGGAATCGTTGAATTTCATTGCGAACATTTTGGCTTCGTTGATAATAATAATCCGGGCCATGTGGAAGAAAATATCGCGAACGTTCGGGTTATTTTAATCAAGACCGCACATCATTTCTCTTTCTATTCGCGTTTTCATTTTGCTGAATATCTATTTAAACGGTCATTACTTAATCTCATTGCGCGCACAGTCTCAGCAATGAAACCCCCGTGCATTGTTCGTAATAGAGTGAAGATGTTTCAAAATTTCGTTCACGCTGACAACCGCTTTTCTTGTCCAACAAACAGGATCTCTGTTATCCATTTGTGTTTGTCGGATGGAAATGTCTTGAATTGTTATACCTGTTTGTCTGGGAGCCCTCGGCATGAGTTCGATCCACAAAATTCATTTACGACTGTTTGATTTCACCCGCGCCGTATCTACAATTGTTTGAGCTATAAATATTTGGGGTCAACGAATTGATTTCAAACGTTTTTCGTTCTGTTCTGTGATATTGTGCATGACCTATTTTCATTTTTCCAATTTATTTCAGTATAAATACGTCAATAGATATTTTGAAAAATGAAAAAAAAATTTTAATCAAACTCTGCAAACATTGAATGTGTATTTGTAAAAGAACTTGGATTATAATTAAAATAGAATAAAGTTTCTGGTTGATCGTTAATTTTATATAATTCTCTTGATCACGAGGTTTGCCTTTCGATATTGAATTATTTTTATCCAGAGAAAAGAAGAAGATTACAAAATTGTTTGCAGTTATCAAAGCAAAAGTACAAATTTTTCTATTAATGCATTTGAAGAATGTTTTCTTATAAAATTTGTATTTCATACTTTCTTATTTTTCATATTACAACGACAAATTCTGTATGCAAATGAAGGTAATACACTGAGAAAATGAGATCGTAACGAACACAATCTATAATGTAACCACTACAATATCATATCGTAAAAAAGTTACGATATAATTGTAAAGGATACAATGCAGATCGTAAAAATTTACAAAATCTGTATTACAAAATGACTAACTTGAATAATCCAATTATTGAATTGACTTAAAGTAATTTTAGAAAATTTATTTATCAATTTTATGACATAACAGTATATAAAAGTGCACATAGAAATATTAAAAACTTAAATATAATCTTTCGAACAACATGTTTAATGTTTTTAACAAGATTTAATGACAAGTAATAGCAACAAACGATTTATGATTCAAAATGTACATACAGTCGACCAATCACGACTGATGCAAAAACGTATATATGGTGTCTTTAAATTGTTTCCTCATTGACATGACAATAGAATTCATAAAATAAAACTGTAGATATGTAGTGTTACAATAAATATCATAACATTTACGATCTACATTGTGCTCATTACAAAAAAGTAAAAAATATACGATGCAAATCGAACGATATCGTTTTTTCAGTGTATAAACTTTAAAGTTTAAATTTGATCCAACGGTGACTAAAACTTTATAAGCTTTATGAACTCATAACAATGTACTCTTTACGTCTAGAAACTCTAAATGTTTGCAGCAGCAACTTCTACTATAAAAATAATTACGTCAAATTTTCTGAATTTTCGCTTGAATTTAAACAGAATGAAATTTTCAACAGCAGTTCAAATTCCAGACTTTGAAGTGATCCTTAAAAATCAAATATTAAGTCCGACCAACGGACAAATTTATCTCGTCCATCTCGACATAAAACCATAATTTTGTTTGAGATATTTGATTAAAACCGCGTTTTATAAAAAAGCTGCCGCTTTCACAAAACATTCCTAGGGCGTTTACTTGAATCGTAAATTTGAAATTATAATTTAAAACACACTCCACCCTTTACGGCACTAGAATACATTAAGCTTTTAAATGTTATTCAGACCTTGCGGCACTTGACAAAATATGTGCACTGTAATAATAATTAGTCTAACGTGTAACGAATGCTCTGAGCTCATGGCTTCTGAGACCATTAACTTCACACCAAATTAAACGAAAAGTAATTTCGAATTTCTCCCCCAGCGACACAATCTTATTACAGACGATGAAAAAGTTGTCCATCCGCTAAACTTTCTTTGCCTCACGTACTTGGAAAGTCCATTTACTTTTCACATTTGATTAACGACTTTTTGCAAATATCAATTTTTGCTTTACATTTCTTTGCCAAACGAAGTTGATTTTTCAGCTCTCAATATAGTTAACGATAAAAAAAAGAAAGAAAAAGAACAGGAAAGATCAAACAAACAAATTGTATGAAAAGTTTTCTTTGTAAAATTGTCCTGAAGTGTGTTTGCTAAAATATAGAAAAAGTTTATTACTAAGCAGAGCTTTAAGAATAAAAGTGACATTCATGTTTCTTAGTCTCAATGGATTGAATTAGACTGCAATTTCTCGAGTGCACGAAAAAGTTGAATGTTCATAGGCTTTTATACTTTTGAATAAAATGTCTTTAACTCTTCTGTCGCCCTCCAGCCTCTAATTCCAGTGAATCACTTATCTTCCTAGATATAGATT
The DNA here is from genome assembly GCA_030522925.1 of Trissolcus japonicus. Lineage (NCBI taxonomy): Eukaryota > Metazoa > Arthropoda > Insecta > Hymenoptera > Scelionidae > Trissolcus > Trissolcus japonicus. Next base: position 64,127 of record JAPYZS010000376.1, on the reverse strand, counting down.
ATAAAGTTGAAACTGCGGATGTTGAATAATTTGCAATCATTCGTAGCGGAACGCAAAATTTTGTAAGGTCACAATGGAAAACCAATCATCGAGGCTGATCAAGCGAAAATTTTGTTTTCCGCCGATTTGATGCGTGTAGAAAAAGAAAATTTGCGGCAAATGTTTGTTTTTTTGTTTGTGTGTTCCATTATAACTCAAAAACTATTAAAGTTTATCAACTTTTTTCACATCTTCAAGAGTGTCATAAGCTGTTTAAGAATCAGAAATTTTGTTTATTAATATTTGACAAATTTTGTAAAATCACATCAGTTAGTACAATCATATTAGTACGGGAAATATTTTTTTTGTCATATTGATCGTCATTGATTTGTAAAAATCTCACCTGACTGTTGTTGTAATTGAAAAATGGAAAGTACATAACGAATGTTGGTCCTAAGGAATTTTTTGTTTTGCTGCAAACGGGCGAAAACTCTTAAATTACAGTTTCTCCAGAATTATGTAATAACAAACACCCCGGGAAAAAAAGTCCAAGTCTGATCAGACCTGGAAATAGTCCTGATTAGGTCAAAATATTTTTTATAAAATGTTATCTGATTCATGTCTGATTTTACATGATCAGACAAAATTTTGTCGAATTAAGTCCATTTTCAGGTCTGATCAGACCTGGACTTTTTTTCCTGGGACTCCACTGATAATCTTATTACTACAGTTTTTTCGGACATTCACATAAAATTGACAAAAACACATGATTGTTGTGTAAAAGAGCTATTTCGGCCCCGACGAAGGACATCGTAAATCATTTAAATGACACGATAATCTCAACTAATACCAGGAGATGAAACAGTTTACACATCTTTTAATTCAGTAATGAACAACGACAGTACATAATCCGATTGAATTCCTAAATTCCTTGGATTTGTCTGGCGTCAAGTTCACATTTGTTAACAATTTATACAAACCATTTTTCTCATTTACAATTTTATGCGGCCTGTTCCCGTGTCTCAGATCCTTGTAATCTCCATGTATGCATTCCTGGCGGTAAAACTAAAAATGTTGTGTTATTATATTATTATATTATATATTATATATTATATATTATATTATTATATTATTGATTATAGAATGATTAAATAAGATCAACCTGCTGTGAACGTATAAGTTTTCTCAATGAAGATATGAAGTTTTATTACCATCACGAGGGTTTTTCCCCGCACTTAGCGCAATGATTAAGTATTTCTTGATCATCTTAAATTTGTTATTAAATATTTTTTATGTATGAACACGTGGAATACTGCAGCGACGATTGCCCGTGCTCTGCATGTGCATTCAGTTAGTAAAGAATAACTTACTATTAATAAACCTTTTGAATTTTGAATTTGCGGGTTGAAAAAATAAAGACGAGAACATATTTCAAATGGAAGTGAATATTATTATTAGTATTTTAATTAAAACTTGTTTAATTACAGCCTCGGAATGAAAAGATAAATAACATTCGGTCATTCTCTAAATTTCTCGCAAACAAGATCGAAGCCGAAAGTACTTTCTGCATAACCAAGATTGCTGTTGGTGTTAAACATTTTCGCGCAGCTTCAAATTTGTTTTAGCGAAATTGCTGTCACGAATGAATGATTATAATGATAAACTCAACCGAACTTCAACAGCGGCGAAACAATTGTTCAAATTATGAAAATGGCGAAAAAGCCAGTGGAGCATATAAAATAACTAAAAATTAATAAAAAATTGTTCGACCAAATTATATCATAATGTGGTCGAATTATTTCATAATTTCTGCGTTTTTCACCCAAAAACATCCAACCATGCAATTTTACGTTTCATTTTTTATTACTTGATAATTTTTTCGTAAACCGAAAACTGAAACCCAATTGAGAATTTCTAAATTGATAATCCGTGTTTACAATTTCCGTTTGTTGAAACCAAATTTGCAGTACTTCCTACATATTTTAATGTACGAAATTCAATTCTAACAGATTGTTATGTTATTAGTTATGCTCTGTTGTTAATTTCTCATGAGAAGGTGTATAAATATTGTATAATAAATTATGAATATAGCGAGATTAACTTTTAACTTAGCTTTATTATGTATAACGCATAATAAGAAATTTATAACTTTTCACTATTACGCTTGAGCATAATTCAATTACTTTAATTCACGCGAAACTGTACGAGTTTACTTATATCATCGTTTCATTCAAATTTAGCGGATGATTTACGCAGCATTATCCATCAGTTAAATGCATTTTTCTTTTATAAAGTAAAATCCGCATATACAAGTTATCGGGTTATGATTTTAACAAGCGTACGAAATAAATAATAGGATTACCTTTTGTTGCTCAAACGTTATATAATGTGATAAAATCTTGAATTCTGTACACAAAAAAATCGTTATTAACGACTGAGTTTCAGACAAAAAACATTATTGATACTAACTGCATGCTGAACTGCATCATCGCAGTGATCAATCAGTTTTGTTTGCAATAAAATTTTCGGAAGCGAGCAGTCCATTTTGTGAACTAGTTTTGATAAAGCCAATTTTACGTATACGATTTATTATCATCGAAAAAATCTCACCGTTTTCAGATTTTTCGAGTACCATGTTCAAATCTCCGATTACTCGATGAATTAAAAGCAACATATTTTTTTGAATATCTATTTTTCAAGCAATGAAAAAATTACGCGCGCCATTTACACTGGTTTCGCGTACCGCCGATAAGTGCTATTCAACCTTTTTTTATTTGTTCAATGAAATATCACCTTTTTATTGCATTATTCATGCAATGGATCCAAGCAAACTGGTCTGAAATATATCAAAAGTGTCAAATTTGAGCTCAACATTTTTCCCGAAATTGCGTTTCGAAAACTTGGTGACAAAAGACTCAGTATCAATCAACTTGAAATAAAAAAAAGATGTCTATTATCCAATCAATCCTCTGGGAAATTTCTGCGAGTATCGCGGCTGTATAGAAAAACGAGCCATCCATTAGCAGCGCACGAGCTTCCATACCTACTAAAATGTTTTCCATTCTGCAGTTCAAGTTCACCGCAGAATCGATAGATGTATCACTAAAAACAAAGGTGATGCATGTGATTTCTATAACGATTGACACATCTGGCCTTTGATGATACTTTAATCATCATGAATCCTCTTGAAAACACAGTTTATTTGTATTCGACTTGCTCTTGTATTCGATGCATTTTTTTCATAATGTTATATCTCTGATAATTTTTCAATCGGTGTTTCATCCCGTGAACTAATTTTGTCCCTCAAATGGAAGATGCAATGGTAGTTCGAATTCTGCTGGAATCCAATAAGATTCAATCAAAAAAGGATCATTTTTCCTCGACATTCAAACTTATTTTCTTTACATTTATTCTACATTTTTTTAGTACAATAGACCGTTTTTGATAAGACTTTCATTTTCAGTGTAAATTTTGCGATAACCTAATTTAAAATGAGACTAAAGTGATTTTTCAGTTTTATGGACGAGCAAAATTTGGAACAATTTAAGAATAATAATTTGAGTAAAAATATTACAGATTTTATTCATTTTATTCATCGTTAAGTGAAAATGCACTTGAGCTAACCAATTGAAATCAAAATTGTTCTCATGATAAGGTTTATAATAAAATGTATGTTTCAATGAATTCCACTTACACGTTAATGTTTCAGCTGACAAAATGTGGAGACAATCCTTTGCATCCAATTACGGAACTCTCAGTGGGACTGGGGAGCCCTTGATTGTCGTAGAGGAGAGTCAAAATGAAGAAGAGGCTGAGCGTCGTAAGAACGAATCACCACCCAGCGATGACCTCGACTCCCCAACTGTAAACCCGTATCTACTCTCCCCATACAGAGACACTAGGAAACACTCGTTACCCACTCCACAATGCACTTCCGGAATCACAGCTTCACAAGTACGTTAACGACTATAATATGACTTATAATACAAAATAAAAGTTATTCATTGATCTGTCATAAAAACAATAATTTGCCAAGCTTGTATTACTAATGTAAAACACGAAATCAAACAGATTTTACAGGTACATTTTCTGATTTTAAGATGTTTTATGACTGAAGTTGAATTTTTCAAAATATAAAAAAAACGAAAGGTAAAAAACAAAATTGCATATTAATAGAACATTTTAAAATATTAATTATTGAACGATGGTCCGCTTGTATACTGTTCAATCACAATTACATCAGATAATAACATTATAAGACCGAACAGCCATCGATGTTAATTTTTATTTGAAAATGTTCTATTAAAATGCTCAGCGCATATTTGTTATTTTATCATTATTCTATATCTTGAAAAATCGACCGATTCATTTGTTTAATTATATCTGCCCTGCGCCCTAAGGGATGGAAATTGACTTCAGTTTTTCAACTTCAGACACAAAGTATTTTAAAATCAGAATTGTATAAATTCAAACATCTGACATTAGACAAATTCTAAAGTTTGGGACAAAAATCATCGCAATTGTGTGTGACGCCATTCTAAAAGATTTTATATTATTTATAATCAAATTTCATAAAATCATATTATCATTTTTATTCGTTATTATGTTGATAATTGAATAATAATTTAAAGAATAAATTATCCACAGTTGAATATACAATCACCATTTTGAAGGGTGAACACCACTTTGACTGATGAGGCCCACTTTTGAATGGAATGGAATGTTTTCATAGGATTCAAAATGGAACCTTTTTCAACAATTTTTGAAATGGAATATTTTTCACAAAAACCTCAAATGGCATGTTTTTCACAAATGTTATCAAATGGCATAGCCTTCATAAGGAGCGTCGACGTAGCTTATGGGGCATAAAAGTTGAGACGTCTCGAGAAGTGGTCGTCATAAACGAACCCCAATCTGGCGAAATTGTTTTCAATCATGAACAGAGCAAGATAATAAAATTAAACCAACTAACGCTACACGTGTGCTCGTACATTGAACAAGTTTAATAAACTATGACACTGTCATCATCAACCCATACAATTTCGAATACAATATGATTGCTTACGAACAGATTTTTTATGAGAACAAAAAAGTTGATAGTACAAAAATTCTTTGCGAAACATATGAGTTGCAAAAGAAAACTTGTTTGCAGCTTATGCTCAACAATAATTTAGTTGAACATTTACCGCCATTATGTGTAGTAAATTACACTTAGATTGCTTCATGTTATCAAACTGCAAACAGTGCAAAAGCTTAAGTTTCATTCAGAGTTAATAATCCGATTAAGTTTAGGATATACTGAAATGAAGAATATAAAATAAATCTTGCAAAAATTGTTTTTCTTATGAATCACTATACATGCAGATGTCAAATTAGCCTACAAGTGCTCGCTGAGTAATTGCAATTGAAATGTTCATTAATCCCAATGAAAGTAATTGAGTTACGGTTATAAGTTACGTGTTCAAAAAATCACTAATTATACCAACTAGTAATTTTAAATTACAAGTTTTTTGACATATTATTAATATGACATTAATGAAATTTAAAAAAAAAATGAAAAATGAATTAATATTAAAATTTCTATCAGGTGCGACGGTTGAGCGAAAGGGGCGGAGAAGGTTCAGGTCCATCGCCAAAACAAGCAACGTTCTTAGCAACCTTATCACAAGCACCAGGGCCTCAACCCGGGGGTCGAAGACACTCGGTCGTCACGATATCGAAAGTACCACTTACACTCTTCGGGCGCAACCGGCGTGAATCAGTCGCAGCCTTTCCACTCAACAATTCCAGAATACTTAGTAGTCGTCGCGATTCCGGCGCTTCTGGTGTTTCGGGTCCGCCCAGTAACAGCGGTAGTACACACAATCTCCAGTTGGACATCATGGATGACATCGCACACATCAACGCCAGAAAGGTATCTAAATTTCATCCCATTCTCTTTTATCTCAATTCCAAAACAAAAAAAAATGAAAAAAAAGGGGGACATTTCATAATAAAAATGCTCAATGCATTTTCACACTGGGACACGAAAATAAAACGGGAAAAGGGAAATCAAATTAAGACTTCATAGGTGATAATTGTTCTGGCATTCTAATAACACGCCATGACTGTTCTGAACAATGAACGACGGAATTTATATGCGAATTCTTTTGGTCGAATAATTTGTTGCCTCCTCTTTTTTTATTGGTTGTTAATAACGTTTCTTTGACGAACGCAATTTCAGGATTTTTTTTCTGTAGTTTCATTATTAAAAATTACACAGAAAAACCGAATTCGCAAGAATTATAAATTTCAACAACAAATAAATTTGCAGAAAGTACGATATACATCGTTATAATTATATTATATGTTGCAGAAAATTGAATTCTTACAAATTCGGTTTCTCAGTGTAATACGTATAAGGGAGATTTTTAGTACAATTTATCAATTTTGTAATTTCACATTTCCGCATCAATTTATACAACAAAAAAATGCACCTCTTATTGTTACATCATTCCCTTTTTTGATGAAGTTTACTTTTGAATTCGCCCTTGGATGGTACACTGGTGTCACAATAAAAAAACTATTCGCTCTTGTATCTCGTTGTTCAGGATTCGTGTTACGATCCCTTAAAACAATAACAATAATTTTACTGTCTGTTCGATGTCAATTTTTCATGACGCCGCTGTACAAAGGGTAGAAGCCACGCGAGTTTAGTGTTCGTTTCCACGCGATGAGTGTGTAAATTACAAACAAGCTTGGGCAAATAAAAGTACGAACCGAAATTAGAACTTAACATGAAATTTGAATTTCGTCTTTCTTCGCCATTAATTCACAGGAATAATTCGAATTCAGATAATTTCCCCTCGGTATTAGATTCGACTACGAAGAAAGAAAAAAACAAACAAAACTTGTTCGTCATGTTTTCTTAATCACGGTCATTTTAAATTCGGTACTACCAGTGTCGTGTTTGTCATCAAGATCGGTAAACAAAAATAAATTTAAAAAAAAAAGAAAAGAAAACGAGCAGCTTAAAAATACAATTTATTTTTAAATCTTCCTGAAATATGAAGAATTTCGAAAGGTTCATTTCGGCAATTGTTTTAGGTCCGACTGAAGATGTGGAGGACGCCGTCTCGCGAGCGCATCTGTGAGGTGCAGACCCTCGAGGGCAACGGATCAACGACGCAACGTTACACCCAACAGAACAGGCGGTATTCTGATTTCACCCTCGGGGCGCTGCAGCCCCAGACGTCGTCGAAACGTCGGGCTTCGGAGATGCCAACGATCCCTTCGTCGGGCATCGTTTGTTCTAACACCGACCTAATTTCGATCCTGAGTTCGTTGACCTCGTCGGCAACCGAGATCAACAAATGCGGCGAAGAGCCGAGCAGGGACCCGTCGGTGAAGACTGCTGAACAGAAGCGAAGCATGCTTAAGAGCTTCCGCTCGAACAGCTTCGACGTGTCGATTTTACACGGCACGAATCAGAAGCTCTCGCCAAATACGTCCAAGCCGAGCTCGTCGAGCAACCCACCCTCCAACTGGTTCGTCAAACGTCACCAGCCGATGGCGAAAAAACAAAACGACGAGGATCTGACAAATACCAAGTTCAGTTTCAACTTTGATAAGTACAAGGTTGTTAAAGCGGTCAAGGAGACCCTCGTCAAGACCTCGCCGACTAAAGACTCTGAGGCCAAGAGCAAGGTCATCTGGGATGATATCTCTGGGACAAAAGTTGACGCGCAGGTTGATTCAAAGTCTATTTGTTCTCTGTGCTGTTCGCGGATTACGAAGTTGTTTCAAACAATTTTTTTTCCACTTTTATTCGCGTTTCAATGTAGGATGTTCTGTTTCGTCAAAAGAATCAAGTCGGGTTGAGAGATAAATTAAATTGAACTTTCATCATTGTAGTGAGATATCCAATGTGCGTAATATTTAACTTTACTGAATTTTTAAATTTGATTTGTTTTTTTTTTGTTTCAATATTATTATAATAATTATTATTATTATTATTATTATTATTATTATTATTATTATTATTATCATTAGAGGCTATATTATAAAAATTGAAATTGTTTTATAAAGATGACCTTGAAAGTAAAGATTGAAATAATTAAAAGAATAATAATAAGAAAAATTGTTTCAAACAAATATGTGAACCAAAATTCGGTAGTGTCACATATTGCTCCTACTGTTCCTATTTTGTTGTTTGTTTAACAAAGTTGGTGACGAATCAAAATTTTTTTATCAATTTTTGAAAAAAAAAAAATCAATTTTCAGTCAGCACATTGATGATATAGACGAAGATAATGTTAGCTTATATTGAAAATATCGATTTTCGTATGTCCAAGTGTCAAACTATATAACTCAACTTGTCACTGAATTTCAGCACGCGCTGTTCGATAATTTACCGAAAAAGTAGTGCAACAAATTCGCAAGCCAAAAAGTTCATTTGATTCTCAACTGTGAAAATTGAATCTAATATATAATATTGACGGACGGAACATTCCTATTGATTTTATCAGACATGAAAAGATTTTTGTACGTCTGTATCATCCGTAACATTTCGTAACATCAAATGCTTGAAATAGAACAAACATTCGTTTGCAGAAATTTGCAAACATCTAAGCAATATATCAGCCGAGAAAAATGTTAGAAATGAGATGTCAGAACCGGCAAATCATTACATATTGGCAATATTCCCTGACTTTGAATAAAATTTCGCCAAACCGAGATTCATAAATCTTTATTTCTAAAACTTCTAACTTTGAAACTGATGAATTCTTGTCATACTTTAGTTTATTTTTCTGCTGTCAAAAACACAAACTAACATCAAAACTTTGATAATCAAAAGTAGTTCTTGTATCAATTTTTTGTTACCATTTCGGTTTTATATTTTCCCTGAAGAGAAAAACGTTATTCCGCATCTCGTTATTCGTTCAAATTTTTAACTCATCAAGAGTCGACTTAATGACGACGAAAAAATTCTCTCATTGACACTACGAAAAAGTTGAAAAATAATCTCCTGAAAACTGAAGATTTCTAAAGAGATTAATTATGCAAGCGTTTTTAGCCAAATCAATATAGCTTTGATGTCGCCACTAATTAAATAGAATCGTCATGTTACATTTCTTTACAAATCGTCTTAATAACTTCTCTGACTGAAAATTGTTTTAATATAACGTTACCTTTTGAGCTTGAATGTTTCATTGCGGTTTAAAGTATTAAAGTTGTGAAAATTGGTCAATTTTTCGTTTAACTTGAATTTTCAACTTGTTGAAACTGAAAGCGTAAAATGATATTCTTCTGTTGTAAAGTGGAACCATGATTTTTTTTTGTGTAACTCAAGATTTCCGATCGCTGATTCTGCGGAATTCAACATTTCGATCCGTCGCAAATAGTGAACGTGATTTAATTACAACTCACAAGTTGAACGAACAAATTTTCAAGTGCTTGCCGAAAGTAATCTACGAGATCTCACGATCATGAGATCCCGTAAAATAAGCGAGCTATAAAAATAAGACCAAAAGTGATATGAAAAATCAAAAATATCGCCAAGCTTTTTTCTCTCAGGGGATAAAACAACAGGACAAATGTTATTTTATGTCGACGCTCGGAGACGTTTCTCACGTTCGCAAAGTTGCTTAATTTAACGAACAATTTCGAGACTTATCTCCGACAATCGATACACAATGTTTCAGCAGCTTCGATGACGCATTTCTCTTTGCAACGTGTCACGTCACTATTTTCCTCGCTGCTGAATTATTTATCGAGATCCATACATATTTTATGACGCCATTAAATTTAATAAGCAAAAAAATCAAAGGAAAATGTTTTCTCTATGATAAAAACTTTTGGTCGATTGCGATAAATCTGTGTTTTTTTCTTTTATCTTCCATCAGATGTAAGAAAATTTTCGCATGAAAAATTAAAGGAAAATTCGCAATGAAAAACGACTTGAGGAATTGTCGTCATTTGTTCGAATAAATTGCAAAGATTGCGATCACACATTGGTTTCCACCGAAATCATTAGTTATATATACTACAAATCTGAAAAAAAACTCTCACATTGGAACGCAGAAAATTTTCATAAGGACCCAGAAATAACGTTTCGGTAGTAAAAAAAAATCCTTTATAAAAATTGCATCTTTACTTTATAAAATCAATGAAAATTGTTTATCAAGTTTTATTTCCATATTTTTATTTTTCCCCCTATGTTTTTAAATTGAAATTCGTTTATTTTAATCTTTAAATTGAATTTTGAAAATTTTTTAATTTTATTTTTTAATTTAAAATATTACCACTTTAATCTAAATTTTTCCCTTTGTTGCAGGTTCTTGGGAATGCGATAGAGGAATTCCTGACATCCCAAAGGGATAACGATTCCGAGACGGCGAGTAATGCGAATGCGAAGCCAGCAGTACCGCCAGGCAAATCGACGAGAGCGATCACTGAAAAAGTGAGCAGCTGGTTCTCCGGAGGTAACAAGGAAGAAGAAAAGCCGGAGTCGTGTGAGCCGTCGATCTGTTCGTCATTGAAGGACCTTTTCGTCAAATAAGTCCTTTTGTAAAAATACACTCGAGATAGACAAATGTTGAACGAATGCGAATGAAAGTAGCTTTAGCTGTCGATACCGAAGACACATTTTACAAAAATCATTTGCGACAATATTTTTCATTCAACATACATTTTTTCGCTGCATTATTTAAAGAAACAAAATTTATCAATTGTTTTCTCTTCAATTTCAATTCAAATCAAAATTTTAGTTATAATTTAAAAAAATATTATTTTTTCTTATTTCATTTTAATTTAATTTAATTTCTTAATTCGATTCCATTTTAAAAGTTATTGAATCAACTTTACGTTTTTTTTTTTTTCATACAAAATGTTGCCAAGCAGGGAAATAAAAAATCGAGAGAGAAACTGTTTCAATTTTGCAATTTTTTTTTCCTTCTGATCATAAAGTGTGTAGAAATTCTCATTAAAACAATTTTATAAATATTTTCAAAGTCGAGCGACTGAATCGATGTACGGGAAATAGCTGTCAAGTCGTTAAAAGAATGGGTGTGAAACAAATTGTAATTTTATTCAACTGATTTGTCACCATCCTCTCGAATTTATATACTTGCGTCAAATCAATGTACATACCAAAGATCTTGTTTCGTTACTTTAATGCAAGTGTAATTAGTTTAATCGACTGTTATGAAAGACGACGGAATCATTTGTAATTGGGGCTGTTTCGCACACCGAGAATAAAACACATCGAGTTAGCTGTAGATATGTGTATTCGGAAATCGTACCAAACAAAAGAGTATAACTGTTGTGAACCAATCAAATGTCAAATAAAACAAACATATTTTTTATTCTCAGTGTGATTGTGATTATATTTTCTACTGTAGAAACAGCACAATTCTACCTTTGCTGGTCGAAGGGAGGATACAGTTTATTGAGATGTGATAAACAGAGTTATTTTAGTTTATTTATTTTTGGACAAGTATACAAAATCCGTGTAAAAATCGATTTTATTGAAAAAATTTTTTCTGTACTGCCTTTAAAAAATTTTTGTTTTTTATTTTTTTGGTTTCTAGATGTCCCAACAACTGAGATGGCAGGATACATTATGTTACGTAGACGAAGATAAGCCCCCGTTTACTTGAAGGAGTTTTCGTAGATGACAAAATTAACAAGACGATTCAAAGCCTACTACTTGATATAATGCAATATTAATGTTTAGTGGAATTGTTACCGAGCGAAAAAGTAAATGATTTATTTCGTATTATTGGTATAAGTGTATAGTATAAGACTGTTGAATTACAATAAAAAATTGTTCTATATAGTATAAAATGTATGATAAGAGGAATTGTAAATAGAGTGAAAATTATATTTAAAAAAAAACTGATTATTCTACCGATAATGTTTTTTTTTTCATTCATCAATTGGATTTTTCCATTCGTCATAATTCAATACTTTAGTTTCTAATTCAGAGCTTTAGTTTCATCAAAAATGTAAAAATAAACGTTAAAAAACATATAGAACGCAAAAATTGTTGAAAGACATGAAACCAACTTTGTTGGCAAAAGAAAAGATGAAAATAATACGGCATTCAAAAATTATTTATGCAGTTCAGAAGAGTGATTGAATAGAAGCATCGGGAATATGCATACTATATTTTTCTCTTCCTTTCACCACTTTTTTTTTCCTTTCCGGAAAAATAAAATCCTTTCATCGTGAAATTAAATTCGAAAATATATTCAACTTTGGTGCTTCTATTCTGTGATTTTTCACAAATTGCACCCAGAAAATAGTTTCGAACAAATATGCAAACAAAATATCGATCGACAAACATTTTTGGGCTTTACAATCAATAATTATATTGAAACTCCGATGCGAATCATTTCCTGGGTATGCATATCAGATTATCAAACATTTTTCCTTTCGTTGCTCGATCCCCCAAGACGAAATATTTTGAAACGAAATATATTTTTTTACAACTGCGATAAATTATAAGAAATATCATTTCAAGTTTATTGAAAAATAAGTTCAACCATTCAAAGGACAAAGAAAAAATATAATGCAATAGAAAAAAAACGTTTGGTTTGTATACCTTTGAAATTTGAACATTCAGATTTTTTTAATGGTTGGACATTATCCAAAGCACTTGTCCGAGGACGAGGCGGTTTAGCTACATATTCTAAAATTAGTAGGTCGTAATTAAAAGAGATATATGCGGATGTATAACAGTATCCTCAAACATAAGTTGGATTTTGCCTTCGAAATCATTCCGATCGGTCTGTTACATATATACGTATATATATATCAATATTATAATTATAATTCATGCAAAATGTGTGCACAATAAAAAAAAAATTCTTAAAATATTATTACCAATGTTGCCCAATAAACCTTGAATGTTGAAGGATCTATTGTTTCTTTTTCCTTCCCGTCTTCTTTTTATATTATCACTTTTCATTTTTTCGTTTAAATTTACAATAATAATAATAATTTACAATAAGATAAATGTATCTTTTTTCAAAGATATGCATTCCGTTTCAGTTCGTTTGTGACAATTCGAAATTTTCAATATGAAGTCAAGATTAAAGTATTTTTAAAAATTACCTTGTTTTTATTTTTTTTTTTATAATCACTTTATTTTACTTTAACTTTTACAAAAATCTATAAATTGATGGATGTCATGCAACAACAATCAACTGAGTGCGCAACAACACGGCCATTATCGACAGGGAAGTTAATTCCATTCGGTTTAAAATCGAAATGAAACTAACTTTGTTTTTCTGAAAAAATGCTTAATAGAATGTTCTACATCAGCAAAAGTTCCAAATTAAAAAAAAAGATTCAATATTTAAACTACAAAAGTATTTTAAACGACTGTAACACTGAAAAAGTTATAAGAAACTTTTGTTTTAGAAAAAGCAAAGTCATTAAAAGTGTTGAAAAGACAAATGAAATTTAATTTTGTCCAGACAGCAGACTATCGGAAGAATTGAAGTTTTATCAAAATGCCAATCGTTTTTTTTTTCTTTAGGTTCATACGTTAATTTTACATTGATAAATAAAGTTTGTTGGGAGTATCATAATATTTGCACTTATCAAATCGATTTATTTGCACTTAGATGAGTACTATATGTAATATATAAACCGCAAGATCAAAAAATTACCTATGTCTAGATGTTTGAAATGCCCTATGTATTCAAATGGGACATTATTCAATTATTTCCAATCAATATTTCATACGAATCGAACAAGTTAAAAGAAAAAATTCTACATTTAAAAACAGCTTCTAAAGAAAATATATGAAAGCTTCATATAAGAAAATGACCTCCTGTGTTCCAAATCTGATGGATGGAATAAAAATATTTGAATTTGATGCTCGAATATTAATAGCTCAATTCAGCTTGACTTTTTCTGAGCAACCAAACAGTTTAACATGTAGACTAATGTCAGACTTCCCTAGGGTCACAATTTCAGACTATTTCAAAAGTTTAATTGTGCAAGGCCAGGTCTAATTCATGAACGAGATCATCATGCATATCCGACGTCAGTTGGTGCAATCTTCATCATTTCCTCTTCAAGTTTTGCGTCCCGAATCGCCTTGAGTCATAGTATGGAACAATTTTTTCCTTCAGTGAATCAAAATCAAATTTAATCATGGAAAGAGAAATAAAATAATAAAGCAAAAATACTACAATAAAACTTCAGTGAAAATCATTCTATAAACTATAAGATTTGTAATGAATAAGAACTCAACAGTCTAATCAAAAAATGTTTCTTGTATTTGTGTTTAAACAATCTTCCGAGGTAATTACAATAAGAACGTTTAACAAAAAAAATGCGGGGCACAGTAATCAAAGAATGATATTTTGTTGTTTGTTTTTTTTACTACAATTCAGATAATTGTGCGATGTTGTGTCGCTGCGGTGATGCTTTAATGTTGGTAATTACCGGGTCAAATTAAATCAGATTGGCTTACATAGAATATGTCTTCCAAAGTAAAATGTACCAATAACTTGAATGACATGCACCTTTTTAGTGACCGGCTATCTGTTCACAATGAATGTTCCATTTCAAAAGATGATTTTAAAAACATGTTCCAGTGACTGGAACAAGACCAATGAAGCAACCAGTGTTTGAATGGTAAATGATTACGTAAGAAGGGAAAATTTAAAATTTATCAATTTATTAGATCGACGTTAATCATCAACAAGTGCATTGTCAGTGATTGGTATATTCACCTTAATTAAAAATATACGTACAGTCTGGAGAAAAAAAATGAACGATTCATAAGTTTTGCGATAAAGGATAAAGACATGCAACTAAAAAATGCAAACTTTTCGGGATGTAAGTTGAACGATTTATTTGAGTTCTCCGCAGTCTTGTACGACGATTTTCTTGGAAGTCTTGCCACTCTGCGAACCCAGGGCTTCCAGCTGAAACAATTACGAACAAAATTAATCTTTATGTTAAAAAAATTAATGGCGGGTTCAATTGATTCGACAGTTCCGAGATGTTTCACCTTTCTAACGACATCCATGCCCTCGACAACTTTGCCGAAGACGACGTGTCTTCCATCGAGCCAGTTTGTGGTGGAGGTGGTGACGAAGAACTGGCTGCCATTGGTGTTGGGGCCGGCGTTGGCCATCGACAAAATGCCAGGCTCGGTGTGCTTCAGCTGGAAGTTCTCATCCTCGAATCGCGTACCGTAGATGGATTTTCCACCAGTGCCGTTGTGGTTGGTGAAGTCACCTCCTTGGCACATGAAGTTAGGAATCACCCTGTGGAATGTGCTGCCTTTGTAACCGTAGCCCTTCTCGCCAGTGCAAAGGGCACGGAAGTTCTCCGCGGTTTTCGGCACGACATCGCTCCTCAACTGAAATATAAATTTCAATCCATTATTGTTTTCAATCTAAATTAAATTTGAATAATTTAAATAACAAAATTATGTTTAGATGGCAATAGTTTCTATTTATTAGGCTTTGATTTAACATTAAACTTTAATTTTATTTATTATATTTATATACAAATATTCAAGAATGAAAATCTTTTGCAATAAAAAAATTTATTAACTTTTTTGCAACAACAATTATATTCGTTTGCAAACATTATTTCTTTAATGTAACATTATATTGTATTGAATTTCCTCATCGATCAACGAATCGGAGCTCCAATGAGTGTTCATTGATATTTCTTATACGACCTATCCTCTTTCAAAGTTCAAATGACTACCACTGTTATATGAAAAACTTTTTACACGACCTTTTCTAATTTTCCTGTCTTATAAACGAAACTAATACCGTTTACAAATTACTTACAATTAAAAGTCTTTTTTGTGCACAAAAGTAAGATATTTGGTCGAAAATAAAAACGTATTGCAATTAAGCTAATTGAAAATTGCAATTTAGGTGTAATGAATTCCGAGAAAAGACGGCGCGCGCTCATTGTGAAAAAATATTGTCATTTCAAACTCTCATTTCATTGTTGGAGAGCCTTGCAAAACGTTCGCGCACACATACCAAGTTACAGGGTGTCCACTGGCTTTTGAAAATCAAATTCCCGTATAATTCCAGCAGAAATTGTTGCGGGGTTCATAAATATCATATGGCGTCTTTGACAAAGAACATTATTATAACATAATAAAGGACAGACAATGTAGTTTACATATCCTTTATTATTTCAAATAATGTTCTTTTAAGAATACGCCACTATTATGAATGATTTATTTATATGATTCATTTTATAGAATGCCATCAGGTAAAAAAAAATATTCAACATTTAAAAATTTCCCGCATAAAATTAATTTTCCTAGTATAATTCCTGCTTTTCCCGCTGAGTGGACACCCTGCACCAATCTCGACGCATGTGTTAGCGAAGTTATCATAACTGATCGATAAAATTATAAACATTAAATGATTTATATTTTATGAAAAAAAAAATTGACGTTCTAACAAGGAATAACCCGAATCGATATACCCACTCATGCAACTCTATATTTCACGCAACCTCAATTGTAAACAGTAACGATTAAAAGAAAAAGAAAACGCGTGACAAAAAGTTAACCGTTATTGTACAAGGCCTCGTGTGCCAACAAAAACAAAAACTATGCGCCTAACCTCTCCCGTTCTTTATTTCATCTGCTCATACAGTTTGGACTGGGAAATGCGCTCTAGTGGAAGTTTCCAGAAACGTGCTGTTTTGCGGAAATTTGTAACTGTCAATATTACCAAATTCTTCCAGAAATTTCTTGTCTTTTATTAAAAAATAACAACAATAATCCACTTATTTTTTCTGCAAATTTCTATTTTTAAAAGAAAAATTGAGTGGAAGAAAAAAAATTGAGGAAAAAATTGAATGTGAAAAACAAATGGATTTCTTATTTGTTTTTGAAAAAAAAGTGAATGAATAATTTAAAAGAGATGGTTTTGAGTTTGCGGTGGAGGAAATAAAAGAAAAAAAAGAGGATCAGTAGTTGGAAACGCGATGTGTTGCAAGTTCTGATGCGTGTGATAAATAGTAATTGTATAATATGCAAAATCCGTTCCGGATCGTTAAGGTCAGGAGCGTCAAACGGTTGCTTTTCACCTGCAACGAGTACACGGTGAAAAAGAGTCGCTATAATTTATAATGAACAATGGTTACGGCTACACAACGTTCAGCGCGCGCGTGGATATGAATGTATGTATGTGTGAGAGAGTATGTGTGTGTGCGTGTCCGTGAGTGGAAATTTCCATTCGGCATGCCACGAGATCCCAAGTCATGAGCTCATAAAATCATTATTTCCTCAGAGATGTTATTCATCCAGATTCTATCTTTGTTGATTCATTGGGTTGGGTTGCTAACTCGACTTTTTTTGAGGTTAAATGCGAATTGGAGGATTGTCGAAAATGAGTAAAAATGTCGTCGCCGAACCGGCCTCGAGGCGACCGGCGAGGGAACGAAAAAGGGAATTCGAACTCACCTCCATGACGATGCGGCCCATCGGCTTGTTGTCGGCCGTCATGTCGAAGAAAACACGTGGCAGACCCATCTTCTCGGCAGCTTTTTTTGCGAACGATCGGACGAACGACTCGAGGGGCGGCTGTCTTGCACGGACGATGCTTCCCAAATGATTCGTATAGGCGCACTGCCTGAAGGTCGAATCAATCGAGAACCGGCAGATCGATCGCAACGCCATTTTCAAACTCGCACGCCGGAAATTATTACCACGAGGTTTCGCGATGCGGACACAAGCGACGCTGGCTCGTAACCTCCGGCTCAAAGATACGGCTGGGTTTCTTTTTAACGTACGGATCGTTACGTAACGTCGCTTTTAATGATAGATTATCATTAGACGAAGACGAATTTTGACCCACTAACGTCTTTCCCGCCGCTCCTTCGAGTGCAAAATTCTAACGGGGTTGCTGATTGGCTTGGAACAGGAAGTCGACTTAAGGGCGCGAAATTATGAATTTTATAATCATCTTTTTTATTATTTTTTTATTATTTGCAACATTTTTTGTTTTTATTATAAATTGTCTAACAATTATTTTTTAATTAACAGATTATTTATTATTTTTTAATTATTTTGTGATGGATTTAATTTAAATAATTGATATTGAATAACTTGAATGTTATTCCTGTTCTTTTAGCTACGAAATTTGTTTTACAATTTTGCAAATTTTATTACGTTTCTTTTTTCTATTATCAATAACCTTTTCTTATTTTACGTTGTGTAGTAATTAATTTTTAATTAACAGCCTATATATTATTTTTTATTTAATGAATAGATGGATTTAATTTAATTTGATTAGTTCATTCAATTGATTAATTATTTATTAATTAATTTATTAAGTCAAACTTCCTTTAATAATATTAAAAACAATTTTTTGGTTTTTGCAGACACTTTTTGTCCCAAACCATAGGCGAAGAATCGATAGTTGACTGAAAGTTTGATCAATTTGTTGTCGCTTAAGAAAGGACAAACTAAGTAGTCTAAGATCATCGAAGATTGTTCCTGACAATAACGACAAGATGTCATCGCAAGGAGTTTCAAAATTTCATAATAAAACCAAAGTTATTACCCATTTATTTATGAATAACAAAAAGATAAACGATATGGTAAGTAATTAACAAAAAGGTAATCATAAAATTATTGCTAACATTTTTAGTTAAGAAAATCATTTTAATTTGATTTGTTTATACATCCTATAGGAAAAATTGAAAATAACAAAAGATCTGAAAGTCATATATCTGCAGAACAACCTAATAAACTCTATAGAGAACTTGAACTGTGCGATCAACTTGACTCACCTGTACCTTCACCACAATAAAATAAAAAAGATGGAAAATTTTTACTACCTGGGAAATCTTGTAAAATTGTATTTGGGATACAATATGATAAATGTTATTGAAGGGTTGGAGAACATGACGAACCTGATTGAACTTCATATTGAAAACCAGCAACTCGAACCGGGGACCAATCTTTATTTTGAACTTAAGACGAGAAACAGTTTAGCGGTCAGTATTAAAAGTTAAATCTTAAATTAAAATTCGGTGATAACAATTTCTTTTTTTTTTTTCGTTAAATTCTGTGTTCTGACTTGTCAAATATAATAAATTTTGTGCAGAAAAATCTCGAGTTCTTGAACATCTCAGGAAACAATTTAAAATCGTTGATAGACATTCATGGATTTAGTAATCTCAGAGTGTTAATTGCAAAAAGTAATTCAATCACGAATATCGATGAGGTGACAGAGACAATACACAGTCTGCCGAATCTATTGGAACTGAATTTGAGAGAAAATCCTGCCTCAAAGGTGTACAAATATTGTGAAGATGTAATCTCCAGCAGTTGCAAATTAAGCAAGTTTTTACAAACTGGTTGATATTTCTAACTGAAATTAAAAAAAGTATCATCACGCTTACAGTATTTTCTTTCTAGAAATTCTTGACGGGAAACTGATAAACGACACTACGCGTGAATTCATGAAAAATTTCAAAAGAGAAAAACAGAAGCATTTAGCATCCAAGCGCTCTCAAACGAGTTTAAGCGACGATATAACAAGTGGGTTTGGCAAATGATGTATCATAACGAGGAAATTATTCGACAAGATTATCAAGTGACACGTCACGCATTTCATTTGCAGGCTCATTGAATCTACCACTTTCATTTAGGTTGTCAATATCCAGAGCCATACGAGATCAGTATGAACCAAATTTATCGGTCCCGTTGAAATCCTCCAGTATTGAGCTCCATTCTCCAAACTTGTCACATTGGAAATCAGGTGAATTACTAATATCATAAATTGAGATTAACGCCTCAATAATGTAACGTTATCATTTTGTTTGCTCCTCTCCAGCTAAGAATAACAAAAACAGACAAGTTAATCTGAAACGGCAGAATTTACCCGAGAGGCATGATGTAACGAACGATTTACTTGAACAGTGTGCTGTGGCAATACCTCTTTTGAAAAAATGAACTTTTACATTTTCTAACATTGACTTTTTGTGTATCGATTTTTTTACATTATTTATGAATATGAAATAGTTTTTCAATAAAACACCAAGTTTTCCGTTAAGAATATTTATTTCTTTCCGAATGACAACGCATAATATACATGCATGAGTTCAATAAAAAAAAATAGAATCAAGATATAATCATGAAAAGACAGGAAGATACAGTGTTCGTTCAATGTACAAAAAATGGCTTATTATATTAAAGGAGACAGAATTCGGCAATTGCAAAAGACTGCGATGACAAAGGTCACTTTGTAATAAAAGCTACACGACAGTTTTTTTGTAAATTATTAAAAGAAAGTATATTAGCTCAGACATTTCGATTCAGCTTTGACTTTGTAACAAAAAGACACGGTACAGTGAGATACGTTCATACTTGCGACACGACGAAAATGCATCTGTTGTTCTGTTGAAAATATTAGTATCGCCGGTATAATACTATCATGTTATAATCTTAACAAATGGCCGATCGTACGTGGACCATCCTCACGTTCATTATTTAGTTAGAAATGCACGCCTCAATTTTCATCGGATGTATGATAGTATTATAATACATCTTGTTCAGATTTCAAGTATCACTTGGAAAACACGCTCTAATCGTTATTAAAAAAGACAAATGGTTTGATTAAATACAATGTAAAAAGTATGTACAAAAAAACTATAAGCCCGTGTCGAGAAAAATTTTGACACGAGTAACAATCGAACTAATCTGGACTCTAAATTATGACTTTTTCCAAGTGATACTTTGCTGAGATTTACAGTATAATCTAGGGTGAAATTATTCTCAGATACTCAATGTTTCCCTCAGATTCTTAATATACAATTCAAACGTAAATTCGTATAAAACCGCAGTCTTAACGGTACACGTTCTACAACTATTAGTTTAGACATATACGCTGGCCGAGGCGGTCTTGCTCGCAGTCTCGGCAATATTTATAAAATTACTCTATAATCATTAGTTTACTCACGATTATTGTTCCAAGTTACAGTTGGGAATCGTATGAGAGACAATAATTAAACTAAACAATAAAATCAGAACGTATAAAAATCAACGAATAAAAAAATGTTTTTTTTTACTTTCGCAAAAGTCAGTGGTAATGCAAAGTTTGTCAAGAAAAAAAGAGATTAAACGTGGACGAACAGAGATTGCTCAAATGCATTGCCGTGAAGTTCTTCCTTCTTTTCAGCTCTATAGTCAAATAAAATTAGTCGCACTAATCACATATTCTATATAATATATTCAAAATTTGTATTATATATAGAGCTATGTATATATATAATATTTATTTATATATATTAATATTCTCATAGTCAAACACCTCAATACACGCCACGCTTGCATCCAACGTAGTGTCCAAATAATGTTTTTATAGCGCAGTTTAATCGAGGGCGTACTATACAGGCGCTATTGCAACAAGGTCAGCGCGCAATTTTTTCTTTTGTACACGATTATCAATCCGAGAGATGAATAATGAAACGATTTTGACATCAGCTGTACCCTGAATCATTACACACTTTCATCTTGTTATACTTCTAACACCATACGAATAAATAATTTTGTTTCAATCGTGCACAAAATGATAATCAATTAAACATTACATCATGTTTTTTCCATATATTTACTGTTTAATCTGTAAAATATACGAGACACATCTGCAGGCCATTTTTGGAACTATTTACAAAAATGGCAATACTTATACATAGCCAGGATACCCTGTCTTTGAATTGATCAGCACTATGTACATTCGATTAATTTTTATAATTAATAATTTATAGTTGGAATTAGTACTTTTACTTAATTACTTAAACCTTTTTTTTTCTCCACTTTTTTATATTTTTTTTTTCAATTCAAGATATTTCATACCTGTGAATTGATTGCAACAACGAACATAGCTTAAAATTATATCAATGTACACGTCTGCTGGTACATTGTAACATTCAATTAATGTGTACTTCAAATCAAAAATAATTTATACTCTCGGTGAAATGAAGGCTGTTAAAGAGATACTAAAGACAGGGTACCGAGGTACGCCGAACCAGCATTGGTTACTGCGCCGTTTGCTGCTGGATCTCAATCTTTTCCACCGTCATGTCCGGATTCATCGCAGTGGCTTGCTGGATCGCTTCAGCCAGGGCCTTGTCGTGGTCAACTGGGTCCCCGTCCGACTGAATCGTTATCTTCTGTTCCACACGTGTCTCAACCACACCGTCTCGCTCCGTTTTGTACTATGCAACAAATTTATTATTACTATCAAAATTTATTCTTTGATATTCATCATTTATTTATTCATCTCTTTTTTTTTCATTTTTCTTTTCAAATTTTTAGAAAATGTTTTAAATGAATATGCCAAGTAAAAAAATTGTATCATACAGTGATAGTTTCAACGGTGCGTGTTTTGCTAGAAATGGTTTGGGAGCTGACGATCTCCCCGGTGGCAGCATAAGTGCCGTCGTCACTTTCGACTGCAACTTTTTTCGTCTCGGTCGTCTGCATCGGCGATATTGGCGTTGCAACCGGGCTCGTCGCATTAATATCCGTCTGGAGGTTTTGGCCCGCGATAACATCACCTGGTTCGCCCTGCAAAGTGTAATTTTTCATTTAACTAAATGTACCAAATTTTTTTTCTGGTATAAAAATAACAGCACACAACTCCCAGAGTATACACAATTCATTTCAAAGGGGGGATATTATTCAAACATTTTTTATTTCTTAGACTTTTTTTTTATTTTATGATTCAAACCAAAATAATATATCTTGTGTACACACGCTTATTGTTTGATCAAACAAGTAGCTTACCTTTCCGTTCGGTTTAAATTCGTGGTTGTTAATGAAATACAATAATTATACAAAATGATTGTCAAACATCAACTTACAATAGCATGATTCTTTTTCAAGCGTGACTTCCGTTCGGGTTAATACGTTTTGGTTCGTTTGAGTGGATAAATGATTCATTTTGATTTTGAAGCAAAGTTAATGATTAAAAAATTGTTTAAACATATGCAAAATGATCGTGAATTTGAATGTTGGTTTTTGGGTTCCTTTTAGTCCATATTATAAATTGTTATCTAGAGGAATGAAATTTTGAGAGATGAATGCAACTGGGTTACCTGATAATACTGATTGCAGAATGCCTGCTGATCATCATCGAGATCGATTGGGGTACCCGAATCACCGCTGCTCGAGCTGGATGTACTATACCGCCGTGATATCTACATGCAATGCGTTACAGCCAAGCAAAAATTAAAAAAAATAAACCGAAATGAATTAGTGTCAAATTGAATAATTTTCCTAATTTAAAGTGAGAAAAACAAATCAATTGTTTGGATACCAAATTAACTGCCAAGCGCAACACAAAAAATGTTTCGCTTCGAACAAACTTTTCTACTTTTGCACAAAATAGTCGAACGTTCTTCTCAATTTTTATGAAATGATAATTAGCAAATAATTTCAAATACATTTTATTTACAAAGTTAGTAGAATGTCCTGATTTTGTGACGGATAGTACATTCAGGAATATTTTTAATATATCACAGATGAGCAATTTCTTTCTTTTCTTTTTTTTTGAGAGGTATATAATGATTATTTACAAAATTAATTTAATGCGGTTAATGAAATTATTGTTCTAACGAGCGAATGGTGCAAAAATTGAATAAATCATGTCATATGGAAATATATGGTTTACAAATTGTTCGTACCTGTTCCCCGGAAAGTACGTGACTGGTGGTCCTCACTTCCTGCGTGACAACGCGCTGTTCCTGTCGGGTCGCACTGGTTGTGGTCGAGTGGGCGACTGTCTTTTCTTCAAACTAATTTAAAACACATATCATCAACAAGCTGCACATCAACAAGCTTCCACTACACGATTTCATTAACTATACAATGATACTTTTGTACAAATTACAGTCCCAACTTTCAACTCCAAATTTTAACTTTTGATATTTTATGTTCTTTCTTTCCTCTTCTTACAAAAAAAACGTTCATTCTTAATGAACGTAAAACAATTTTTTAACCCGAAGATGAAATAGGGGCAGTTAGGGTAATTGTGACACGTGGGGTACTAGGTGACACTACTAAAAATGGATTCATTCATTCAAAATAATTTGTTACAGGCAAGTTTCATAGTTACACCCCAATTTGTCATAATTACCTTAATTGTTCCTAAATAAAACATTAGATATTAAATTTAACATTCTCAAAATCTGAAAACGGTGCGAACAAATTTTAATTTTGAATTAAAGTCTAAACAAACCTGGCTAGTTTTCTGGTTCTTCTCGAGGTCTTCGTGCATGGTCGCCGTGCGCGTTGTGACGGCTGTAGCAGTTACGTAGGGTGAACCGTCAGCTGGTGCCTCTTCCTAAATACAACTAATCTAAGTATCTATTGCTCATGAAGAAAGTAAGAAAATGTTATCTCATTCCGATTCGATTGTAATTCATAATTGTTATCAATTACCTAAAGTACACCGCTTGAGTGGGAATCAAATTAATTTAGTTCTCCAATAATGTAATTTTTCCAAATCAAAAAAAAATAATACAAAATAAAAAAAAGAAAAAAAAACAGGTCAGAGATAGTCCAAAAATACTGAGACCACAAAGGCGCAGTTTACAAGCCACTGAGTTCATTTGACAAAATATCCATCAAAAAATAACGGAAGTAAAAATTGTATTCGACTAGACAATGTAGAATAGATCAAATAAATTTGTCACACAGCTTTGTTGTTTTGAGAGACAAGAAAATGCACATTACTTTTACGTACAGCAGCAAGCTCGTCGCAAAAAAAAACATTTGGTGGACAAATTTTGACTACAGCTGTATACCATGCAGTCGAGCTTTACTGTACCCTGATGTATTTCAAAACATTAAATATGTATATAAAAACAAAAGATAAATATTTAACTACAATTCTCAGATATAGAATATCAAGATAAAAATGACGTAAAGAGACAATACGTAGGCAATGATAAAATCGTTTTCATCAAGCACATACCAGCAAATATACTGTATAATTTGAAAATGAATAGCTTGGCAAACGTTATAATGCTCCGTAATGAGCATATTTTCATAGCATGTTCCACATGGAGAGTCATAAAAAGAACAAATTTATTAGAACGCAGGGGTAACATTCGTTATTCGCAACAATAAACAGAGTGCCGGAAACACGAAAACATCGTAAAACAAGATCGATTTCTGCGAAGAGCTAACTTTATACTCGTTTTTCTTTTTCCCCACAGATTTCAATGGCCCGGGCAAAAGGGGGGTCCCCTTCAATTAATTTTACGACGCGAAAATAGTCTTTTCATTATGCTACATGATCACTATTTATTACAAAACAAATCATCACCCTGGCAACGTCAAGTTGAAAAGCTCAATAAACACTGTATAATAAAATGACAAAGTACTTTTCTACACCTACCATGTTACACATGAAATGAACTTAAACCCACCCTCTTGAACTTTAACACGTTCCTTACTCTTTAAAACTTTCCACGTGGTAACAAACCTTCACCAACATAAAAAAAACTTAAACAAAACCTTACAACTAAACTAAACAATGTTGTTCACCTTGTTCTCCTGCGTCGAGACTGTAACCTGTCCCGTACCACCTGGCGTGAGGTCCTCTACCTTCTCTTCGATGTTCCTCGTGACACCCTCTTGGTCCTTAACGACCGACTGTTTAGTGATAGTCTTTAGAATCGTAGGGGCGCTAATCGGGATGGCACCCTTCTTCTTAGCCGCGGCTGTAGTCTTCGACTTGCCGACGACATCCCTGGTGTCCTTCTCGGCCGGCTGTCCGTTGTTCATGCAGATCACGCCGTCCTTGATGTAACCCCCGTCGGTGCCGAAGACCGACTGGTTCAACGGCTTTCCATCCTTGTCATAGACCAAGCCGTCCCTGACATAAGTACCATCATTAGCAAACGGAGCGTAGGCAACTGGCTTGCCGTCTTTGTCATGCACAAGCCCCTTTTTCACAAGTGATATGGAAATGCTGACATAATGCTTGTCCAATGGTTTGCCAGACGGGGTGTAGACGATCCCATCCTTGACCATGTTCCCCTCATGATCGAAACTGCCCTGTTTCAGAGGCTTGCCGGTCTTATCCAGCACAACACCCTGGGCGATCTTGAGTCCCTCAGGTCCGAAGGCCTCCTGGTTCAACGGCTCTCCATTCGAACAATAGACCTTCCCGTTCTTGATGTAAGAGCTCTCAGCAATCGGCGGCCCGTTCTGCATCGGCTTGCCGTTACGTCCAAAGATCAATCCGTCCTTGATGAACGACCCGTCCGAACTGTAGTTGTTCTGGTTCAGCGGCTTGTTGTTCTTATCGTATATCCGACCATTTTTGATATAACTCCCTTCATTGTCAAAGTTACCAGTGACCATGGGCCTGCCGTCTTTGCCGCACACCAGTCCGTATTGGACGAATGTGATGGTGATGACCGAAAGCTTCTTATTAGCCGGGTCCCCGGAAGGCGCCCGAATGATCCCATTCTCGATGAAACTTCCATCGTCGCCGAAGGCGCCGTGCTTCAACGGCTTCGTGTCCCTCGCAAAGATCACCCCGTTCGAGACATACCCGCCCTCGAAACCGAAGGAACCGTGATTCAGCAGCTTTCCGTCCTTACCGTGAAGTTTGCCGTTTTCAATGTACGCATTCACCGGCAGCTCCGAACCAACGGTGCACAACTGGCCTCCCCAAGTGTAGACCAACCCGTCCTTGATATAAGTCCCGTCCGGTTTAAACGCACCCTGTTTAAGGGTACGCCCGTTACGGTCGTAAATCACACCGTCCTGGATGTAACAACCCTCTGGTACCAGCGAGCCCTGGTTCTTCGGCTGGCCCTGCTCGTCCACGATCTTTCCCTCCTTGATTGCCGTTCCGTCGGGTCCCTTGTCGTCCTGGGTCACTGGTTTACCGTCCTTCCCAACGACCAAGCCGTTTTTGATCTTCAGACCGTCCGGTCCGAAGACACCGTCTGATATAACTTTGCCGTTCCTCTCACAGATCAACCCCGCGACGACATGGGATCCGTCTGACCCGAAGGAATCCTTGTCCAGGGCCCGCCCAACGCCACTGAAGATCACCCCGTTTCTGATGAAACAGTCGTTCGACAACGGCGAGCTCAGGTGCAGCAGTTTCCCGTCCCGCCCGTAGACCAGGCCATCCTTGACGTAACTGCCGTCCGGCTTGAACATGCCAAGTTTCATCAGCTTGCCATCTTTTCCATGGATTTTGCCGTCCTTAATGAAACTGCCCTCGGGGATGAGGGACTCTTGGTGCAGTGGCTTGCCGTTCTTCGCATGAACGGTACCCTTCTTCACGTAACTACCGTTGGAACCGAAGTTCTCCTGTTTCACTGGTTTCTCGTCCTTGCCGACCACTAACCCGTCTTTGATTGTCGACTCAGCGCCCAAAAAACCTTGCGTGATCGGAACCCCGTTTGCGTCCTGGATGATCCCGTCCTTGACCTGAGTGGTGTCCGGTTTGAAGACACCCTGATTCAGAGGCCTTCCGCTTCTGTCGTACAGCATGCCCTCCTTGATGAAACTGCCCTCGGCTATCAGAGGGATACGGTTGATGGCATGCCCGTCCTTCCCATAAATCAGACCGTCCTTGACAAAGCTACCGTCTGGCTTGTAGAACGCAGACTTCACTGTTTTGCCATCCTTTCCAACCACCTTGCCGTCCTTCAGGTGCGTCCCGGCCGGTAACAACGATCCCTGGTTCAACAATTTGCCGTCTTTCCCATACACCACTCCGTCTTTGATGGTGGTACCGTCCGAACTGAAGGTCACGTGCTTCACAGGCTTGCCGTCTTTGGAATGAACCTTTCCTTCCGTCACTTGCAATCCCTCAGGACCAAGAGTCCCGCTCTGCAGGGGCTTCCCGTCCAACCCATGGACCAGTCCGTCGCTCACATACGTGGCATCGGGAAATACGGCCGGTTGGTTCAGAGGCTTTCCGTCGTTGCTGCAGACGACGCCTCCTACCATGTACTTGTTGTTGATGCCGTAAGAACCTTGCGTCAGGGGCTTACCGGTCGAGTCAAATATGAGACCGTCTTTGATGTACGTGCCGTCGCTTCCCAGCTTGTTTTGCTGCAACGGCTTGCCGTTCTTTGATAAGATCTTGCCGTCTTTCACCACCACGTAACCAACCCCAAGGTTCCTCTTGCTCAGTGGTTTGTTGTCAGCCCCGTAGATCAGACCGTCTCTGATATAATTGCCGTCAGTTCCCAGGACCTCTTGGTTCAGCGGCTTGCCATCCTTGCCGGTGATTAGACCGTTGGTGATATGTGTACCGTGGGGCCCGAACTCGCCCTTCTTCAGGGGACTGCCCTCCTTGCCATAAACTTTGCCGTCGTTGATCTTGCAACCCTCCAATCCCAAGCTGCTCTGGTCCAGAGGTTTGCCCTCTTTCGTGAAGATCACTCCGCCGATGATTTTCGAACCGTCCGGAAGAGGGAGCACGTGGTAGTCAGAGTCCACGACTGCCGTGCCAGGGATGACTTTTCCAGGTTGACTGGCAAGGGCGTCGCCCTTCTTCTCCCCGGCAATCAGAGCTGCTGAGGTGACTTTGTCGTCAGCCTTCACTGGAACGGCGCCCTTCTGCTTTTCCTTCAACCCGGCGGACTCGACGTAGTTCAATCCAGGTGTTTTCAACCCGATCGGTTGCAGTTCCACGATCTCTCGTGGTTTCTCCTTTTCCTTCTCTTTCTCTTTTGCTGATTCGATGACCTTGGCAGCGGACTCGCCAGGGGCGTAACTGAACGCCAAGCCGGTGCGTTTGCTCGTGGCACTGGGGGACTGCTGGCTGGGCACTCCCTGCGACGATGGTTTCTCGTAGCTGAACCCTTTGGAGCTGGGCGGCTTCTTCGTGGGCGAAGTCTCGGTTTCCTCGTACTCGTAAGTTTTGGTGAACGCTGGCAGCTTCGGGGTTTCCGGCTTCTTCTCGGGGTCGGTCTTCTCGGTCGGCGTAGTCGTCTTCGACTGGGCCGACAGGTTCGACTCCGCCTCGCTCCTCGAGTCGTCTAACTCCTTGTTCTTCTTTTGCTTTTTCTGTTTCTCATCTTTGTCCTTGTCTTTTTTACTGAAGAGGAAGCCACTGATCGGACTCTTGATAAGTAACAAAAAAAAGAGAGAAAAAAGATACATTGGCTATACGGTAATCTCGGGTGAATCTTATATCTTAAGATGATGATTTTTGTTTTGATGGAGGAATGAATCACGGGTCCCGGGTTGTTTTGTTAGTTTGTACAAGGGTGTTAACAGTGATGAAGACAACAAAAGGTGCTCGCAATCTTCTAATGATCGCTCTTTAATGATTGCTGCTCAGTGCACACACATGGTGGCGTCAGCGACAACTTACCTTCACTTTGTCCTTCTTCTCCTTTTCAGGCTTTTCGGGTGTTTTCTTTTCTTTCTTTTTACTCTCCTTCTTACCCGGGGACTTATCGCCGTTGGTGTCGAGCGGCGAGCTTTCATTAATTACATCTGATTTGTTGAGATCATTTATATTTTCCTTTTCGCTCTCATTCTTTTTATCCTTCTTCATTTTCGAAAGAAGTCCTGTCGGTAGGACCGCGATCCCTCCGACTGGTTTCTACAAGTAAAGTATAACACAATCACACGTCGCGTCATGCAATAAGCAATAGGAACTAAATCATCAAGATCCCTCTTGTATTACATTATCAATAAACTTAATCCGTTTACGAACAATGAAACGAAAAATCTTGAGACTATAATTTGAATTTTTAATCACACGACTGATTAAGATCGAACATTAACATTCAAAACAATCGGGATTTATTCATCATAGACTAAATGGTTGATTCAATGAATATGGATGACTGCGAGATTAGTTTTTCTTTATCATTTTTTTTCTTTTTGGTATTATTTTTCACTTGGAACACACACATATTTTTGTTTTAAAAACGTTAGTTGAGCGTGTTCACGATGCGTTAATAATGTATTATTAGAGGGATTCCTTGCATATAAGTCAGCATTCAGTGACAACTTTACCAACTTTTACATAATCGTGAGCAACGCTACAATCTACCATTATACAAAACATATTTATAGTAATGGTATGGCATTAAGTGCGTACGTCATGCGGTTCATGCGCCGTTAACTGCGGATAGTTTGCGTCGGATCTTCCGATCATTAGGGAAATCTATGCTCCATGCCCATCAATCAATAAAAAATCATACAAGAGTTAGTTGGTCGTGCCTACTGCTCGTTAATGATAAGCGGAGTGATCGTGTGAATGTGCGAACGCAAGACAGCCGCATGCATCTTGTTGTCTCGGAGAGAGTTTGAAAACACCAAAACGATATCGGGCGATATGAATCGATGATGAGACGGGTGCACATTGTGCGGTGGTGAATTTATCTGTATACCTTTTTGCCGCGATCGGCGTCATACTCCCCCTCCAGGCTACTGGCACTGCTAGCTGAGGTTGTCCCAGCGCTTGTTTTTCGTGCGAGCTATTGGTGTCAGTTATGTGTCGGTTAGTTCAGTTTGCAAAGAGACGCACGATTTGACCAGAAGTGTCAAAACGTGCAAGCTTACAAGATCTTAATTACATCATGTACATCACAACTTCTTTCTATTCTTTTTTTTTAATCATTTTTATCATCTACTGTAAACCAATTGGACGCACGTTTTATTTGTTCTATTTTTTGAGTTCCTTTGATTTGTCTGAGAGATGTGAAATGGCCATGGAGATGACGGTAAAAAAGTTCAATTCAATAAAAGATTCATTGTAAAAAATCAAAAAATCAACTTAGTAAAAAGAATTAAATTTGCAAAATACAACAGTTTCAAAGTTTTCTTTGTCTAATGTACAGTTACTTAGGCAACTAGCAAAGTGGTGCAGCAACAATCGAATGATGTGTTTTGAAAAATAAATGATCAACTTGAACTGGTATAAATGTATGATAAAACTCCATCAACAAAAATGAGCATCTCCAATGTTGGGGTCTGCAAGCATTGAGCGCACGCAGATAACATCTTTGTATTACGGAAGCTATTATTTCTAAGTTTACGTCTGACATATCGTGTTGATCGCGCGCCGATGAAAACAGGGGGGCTTGCACACCAAAAAGGGACGCTCTTTGTCGAGAATTCATAACGGCAAAGTGCGTCCGATAGTGATGCACAAACGCGCTGCAACGTTATTATGTTCAAATCGCTCAGCTGATGCAGAGTGGGTACGTTCTCTCTCATGCCAAATCTTTTATCCGCTCAAAATATCAAAGTTCAACTAATCAACGTGCCGTTTTGTCCGTGTTATCGAAAGACTGTTAGAGAACCTGAAGTGACTGCAAGTGGAACACTCCAAAGCCTCCGTTGAAAGGGTTATAGTGTGTCTTTCATTGTTCTCCGTAACAACTTGGTATAATAAAGTATTAATTGTATAATAAAATATTAATGAGCGTAAAAAGAGAGGCGTGGCACAAGAGTTGCCGACGACTTGACACTTACCGCTTCTTTGTGTTTTCTTATCGGGCTCGGTCGTCGGTCAATCGTTTCCGGTTCATAGCTCATCGTATGTCGCTTTGCAGGTTCCATGCCATACTCAGGTCTACCACCTAGAGCTGCACAAAGAGGGATGTTTTTCAAAACAATTGAGTCGATGATAACAGTCGAAGAATTTAAATTTGTAATATGAAATTCAAATTTGCTCTTATGATTAATCAATTACCATCCATGCTGCGTGAAGTCAGACGTGGACCACTCAAGATACGCTCAAACTTCGGTGGTGGTCTGTCAATTGGGGTATTCCTCGTCTCGTAATGGGTCCTTCCGGAGTACCGGAAGTTAGACTTCAAGTGAGGAATCAGTCCTACTTTCTTAACGGGCTCTGGACTCATGAGCCTTTAAGACAATAAGCAAAGTTTTAAATAAGTAAAGTTTGACAAAGTTTGGTTCGATCGTTTGATTCAATTATTACCTGAAGAAAGTGTGGTGCTCGACGCACACCTGCCAAAGCTTTTTCGCAGCCCTGTGGTTTGCCAGCTTGAAACCAATCGTCGATTCAAACTGTTCGAATTGCCCCGGTCGAATCTTGATATAGAAATTGTGTCTTTTGTATGAGATCTTAAGGATCTTTGGCCACGCGAACCTGTTGATTCGCAATTTGTCTCTGTAAATTAGCAACCCGGATGAGCATACACCCAACATGATATCAACGCCCTCAGAGTCTTTGGCCGGGTGGAGGTCCACCCCGTACATCGCGAGCTTTTTCGCATTTTCCAAGTAATGCAACTCCGCCACAGCTGGCGTTTGTCCCCTGTTACAACAAAAAGCATTTCAATCATCAATCTTTGTCGACTGCGCATGAGTACAAATAAAAAATTTTTTGCTTATCACAACTTTTTATCTAAATGTATAGAAATTATTCAAACAAATGCTTATTCAAGTATGTTTATAGCTTTGTTTCGTGTAACTTTGTAATAAAGTGAGCCGTGCATCGATCGCTTCTTCGCAAGGCACAATGAAATATGTAACTCCAAGAAACAGCGGTTCTTACATATGCGTTTTGTGAAGTTCTTGAACTTTCTTCAACAAATCGGGTGTGTGGGTTGGGGCGAGTCGGAAATCTTTCAGATACTCCAACCCGTGCTCCTCTTCATTGTAGTCACCAACTTCGGACTGTACCAAATAGGAGCCCAAGAGTGCGTGAGTGACAAACGAACAGGGCAGTCGGCCACTTATGATGTCGTTCCTAATTTGAAGACAAAGCTGGTATCTCGTGATGTCTTCCTGTAGCTGGGCCGGGTCGGGTGGATAGAACTTCACCTCGAAATTGAACTTCCAAGGCTCGTCTGAAAAAAAACAATCAAAGTTCAAGGTCTGCCTTCTCATAACAAAAAAGAAGAAAAAAACAAAACAAAAAAAAGTAATCATTGTTGGCTTACTTTTCACGAACTTGGATATCCTTCTGTCTAAAACCAGCCAGTTTCTCGTATCGAACCTGTCTTCGTAGATTAGGCCAAAGTAATCCTTTTCCACTAAGTTCAAACTCTGACATATCTTGTCCAGGAGTTCTTTTCCTTTTGCTTTTCTCTGTAAAAAATCGAAAATGAAATCAGAAACTCTACCAAATTGATTGAAACATGTTTAGTTTGAAATCGCGTTGATGGCTCGAGGGATAAAAACTTTAATACAATAAGGGAGGGACAAGGGTTCGAATCCCAATAGGTGACTTTTTTTTAAAAAACTGTTTAGTTTAATTTCAAACAATTTAAATTCAAACAACTTACATCTATCATAAAATCCTTGACAGCTCCATCAAGAAGTGTGATCCTTGCCACGGCGGTTTTTCCCTTGGGATAGGGCCCCTTGTTCGGGGAACTGGTCCCAGTTCCATTTTCCGCCATCGGCTCCGGTTCCTTGGCACTTTGTTTTACCTCTTCCGGCATCTTTGAACCTACGAACAAGATTGGTATTCTTTTTTATTTACTCAAACAACGAAGAAGCCAACCGAACCCTCAATTAAATTAAACTTCCCTGCGCTTGTAACGTTAGCCAACTCAAGGATTATAAACAACCCTAACTCAAGTGAATGTTTGCTCTTCGACCTCGATACAAGATATATTATGTTCAAATATTTGCAGTCGACCAGATTGTGGGCAGCAATAATACAACATTTATGGATCCCAGGAATAAAATTCGTGCCAGTTTTAGTGTCTTGCTCAAAAGTGAATCCCGTCTGGCTTGAAGGGTGCCGCGTGCCTAAGTAATCAATATTTCTGAGACTAGTCGCAACATGCTTGCACACAGACACGATAAAAGATTTATCTTCGAGGTGTTCCCCCATCTTCCATGTAGCAATTCGTTTCAATTTTGCTTTTCTCGTCATTGAAATTCGAGAGAAAGGGAACAATTTTACAAATGCGAAGCTGATTGTTTTTGTTTTTTTTTTTTTACTTAATTTAAAATACAATACAAGTTCATTGGTTGCAACTGTCGTTTGCTTTCTTTTAAAACGGCAACCAACTTCTGAGAAACAGTGTTGAGTTTTTTTTATTTGCACTCTTAAACGAAATTTATTATTAGAAATGGCGGAGCACCGTCGTACGACTTGTGAATAATTTCTATGTCAAGATCATCGCTTCTGAGTTATTAATTCAACGGCTGGATGAATTAGGCTCGTATATACAAGCACTTGTCCGTGTAATCGGACGATTAAGGTGCTCAATTGTCGCTAATCAGTCGAGGGTATCAAAAGATCAATCAAGACCCTTTCGCATGATTTGCTGAAACTCAAGCACTTTTAGCGTCGTGATTTCTTTGTCTTCAAAAAAATGTTTACCAGTCACGGTAAAAATAAGAAAACGTCATCAGACTTTGGCTTTTTCTCTCTTTTTTTCCGACTGATATTTAAATGCGTCGCACGATAATGTCAAGGCATTCGATACCGCTTCCCATTGTGAGGGACAGAAATAGAGATGTCACATTCTGGTACAAGTTCCTCAGGTAAATCGAAGTTCCCAATTGGGAGGAGCAAATACTTTTTACTCCCAAAGATATCTTTTTTTTGCAAAACATAATATTCAGCGTTATCGGATTCCATCATTTTTAACTCTTGATGACTGATAACATTTTGTTGACTCTGCTGTTACAAAGTGCGTCCCTATTTTAAAACTGTCGATTCTATTTTGCTTTTCAATGTATTTAATTTGTTGTTTTAATTAATTATTTCAAGGAGATAAATAATATAAAGAGGAGGTATTCTAATAGCAAAAAAGGGCTGTTTCAATATCAAAACAAAACTAAAACGAACGATTTCCTGCGTTACAAAGTGGTACGTCGCCGGACACGCCCTGGTACACGTACGTACAAGTAAATTTAAACATACAAAACACGGCACATAAAAGTTGTAAATTTGCTTTATAACAGTGTACGAATTAGCATAAGCGTTAAATGTGTCGGGTCAATGTCCCCGCGACTGTCTGATCGCAAGTAATCATCGGCTGATAAAGAACGCATCCCAGCAGGTCGGGATACACTTTCAATCGCCGGGGTATGTAAATCTAATAGACAAACTCGCGCCTGAACGTCGACGTTCAATCTAACACGTTCATTAGCCCATGCAGATGGATTCTCATGCAAAAATCGCGTTCCATTTTGAAAGCGTAACAAGCGTGCGGACTCGTTTTTTTTGGAATCAGTCGTAATAGAATTGATGCTTTGCAGGTAAAACATACGCTTGATTGGCTCGAGATTAGTGTCAATTGAATTAGGCGCATCGATTTTTCCCCAGGTCACATCATGCGTGGCATTAAAACATTCCAGACGTAAACACGTGTGTCTCAATGAAATTCAATCCGGTTTAAAATGCCTCTTTACGGAGGAACGGTACGTTATTGGACGAGCTGTTATTAGTTAAGTGAAAAAAGTTGCGGTCACAAAATATTTTTTACCGCAATTCTTTTTAATTTATTCTCAACTTTGATTATTTATTTTTAGATTTGAAATACCTCTTTATGGACCAACAATTCGTTATTGGATGAGCAGTTATTTAATTAAGTGATAATAAGTTGCGGTAACAAATCATTTTTCTACCGCAATTATTTTAAATTGTATCCCACCTTTGATTATTTATTTGTAGAATCTGCATAGATTGAAAAAATCGATGTTGAAAGAAAGTTGAGAGTCACTGGGGCTTGAAAATAACCAACCGCGGATCTCGTTAGACAAATGTTTGATGGAGCTCAATTGACAAGAAAAAGTGGTAACCGAATTGACATTAATTTCAGCATTCGAATGCTGTCATCGTTGGAAGCGAGTGATCTTTTGCGAGTAAACGCTTCTACGAGGCTGATGAGCTAATACCGCACGTCACGGCCTCGACGCGGATATTTCGTTCTCGACTAATCAACGGCCCTTCGCCCCCCCCATGAATGGGAATTGTACTGTAGGAACGTTGCCAATAGAGATCATTTCCCCGATGGCTTTGTGAGCATTTTTCAATGTCTCCTTGAGACAGCATTGTGGTTGCATTTTTGACCAGATTTGCCCCGGGCGATCGGGTCACATTGTCTGACCCTCCGAAGTCGCGAGACCAACCCAGTTCCGCCGTCTCGCCCACTCACACTTTAGGAAACCAAAGAATCCTTGATACTAATTCTGACAAAATTATTTTTACTGCTTCATCATTTGATACTCGCATTTAAAAATGCACCGCAAGCAGACACAATAATAATAAATTTAAATCATCTCAGTTTTTGCATTTTTATTTCTTCTTCTTTTTTTATTTCGTTTTGTTTAATTATTTTTTGTATTCAATTTCTTTTGCATTTAATTTGTTGTACTTTTCATCTGTTTTATTTTTTTGATCTTATTTGTTGTGCTTGTTTTTTTCAGTCACCAAAACTGATGACGTATCATAAGGAATTTCGGCGTTAAAAAAAAGTGATGAATAAATGTTAACCTTGTCCCGGATAGTATGCGCGGTGTTTTTGCAACAATTTCCCATTCACGGCGTCACGAAGAGCCAATCGGTCTGAGGCACACCGGTGTGTGCGACAAGAGCGAAAATGCATATGGACGGTGAGTACACTTGTCGAGTACACGCGAACGCCCAGCGCAGCAGGCCTCACACACAATGTGTCCCCAGTATGTGTTTACCTTCTAACGAGTAATTTGTAATGATTCCACGCCATTCGGGCGTGACTCGCAAAGTCGCTAGCAGCCGAGCGCATTCTGCCGTTTGTTATAATTAATTTGCATTAAACGCTTGCGTTGCTTCGTTGCAATTTATTTCTGATCATACTGCTTGTGAATAATTTTTGTTTTTTAATTTGAATCAAAATTAAACTCAACGTAAGTCGGAAACTTGAAGTCAATTAAAAGCGAACCCCTCATTAAAAAGAGTTTAATTATAGTTTGCACATATCCCGATTTATAAAAATGTATGAAAGAATGTTCATCCTTTTCTTTTTTAATTTGTATATTTTAATCTTTTGAAAATGGTGTTTTTTTCAAGTTGTTTATTAGAAGCATAGCGGAAAATGTTAGATAAAAAATGGTCAAGTCTTGATGTTTAATTAGTTTTCTGATATTAGTCTATAAATAAAATTTGCATCAGACTGGCATTCATGATTGTATACTTGTCTGCGCCTACATATATACAAATGATATAAAACGAGAAGCTTTTATAGATCATATATAAAATTAAGTACACATCTGATCGTGTAACGTTTCATACACGTACTTTTGCTCCCATGCTATATATTTTGTAACTGTAATGTCTTCAAGTAGGATAAATCTTTTTGCTCGTTTCTTCAATCCATAATACAAGCTCCATAGAATTCTTTTTTTTTATAATGGAGTTAACAAAAGTTCACAGCACAAAATGTGGACAGGATCGGAACAAAATTTTACGCGTTACTTCTATGCTATTAATAAAATTGTACCTTGGGATCATTCAAGCCTGACACAATGGTCCGTTTTTGCACACATTTCTAAACCCAGTTATCTTCATTTAAGCGTGTGCGTTTTGTGAAAATCATTGTCTTCATAAACAAAAGTTATGTATTGCGTCTGAGTCACCGCAAGAGATACACGCAGAGGCGAATCACGTTGATACAGTTATGTCTGCGGCTGAATTTAAATTGCTCATTTCGTAAACAGCGCGGCTCCTTTCCCGCGCGCGCGAGAGACTCGTTAGCGATTTCAGGGCGCCGACTTTCGTTTCGTATTTCCGTTTCTCATTTTCGTCTTAGGCAGCACAACTAATAAGCGATTTTCGATTATTATTTTCGCGTATCCTTATAACAGGCTGTAAATCATTCAATCACGCGCGCATTCTATTTTCAATAGTTCCCCCATCACGAGCTTCATTTTCGTTCGGTTAAAAATGTCTGCTAACAAATTTCTAATGGAAATCAGCGAGCTTTCAATTCAGGTCAAACATTTGAATTTCTATTTTGGGACGCATCCAAACATTACTTATATATTTCTCGGTGATTGAAATTATGAAAATTTATATAATCTCAAGTCGTTCCCAGGGTTATGAAAATATATAATTAATGAACAAATCGATTAAAAAACTTTTTTTAATCTTTTCAATATTTATTAAAACAAGAATTTATTTTGAAATTTACATAACATAGTTATCAAAGTTATGAAAAGACGATTAAAATGAACACAAAAACATCTAAAAATTCTTATAAAATAAGGTCAAAATCCCCAAAAGTTGTAAATTTTCAATGTATCTCTGGAGATGAAGTGGATAAAAAAGGGTTAATTAATTTGTTGCCAGTTTTTTTACTCCAGCCTGTAATCGGGAACTGAAAATAAATTGGGATTCGACGTATACCTGAAGTATACATGAATTCCCCCTGATGCTGTAAGTGAAAGACAAAAAGGTTTTGGTTATTGATTTACAACCGCAGTGTAAAGACGGAAGTGCGTGTCGGTTGTAATCGATGCGAAAAAATTATGTTCCCGAGACAATATAGGAGAAAAATTTTGCAAGTGCAAAAAAATTGGACAACGATTTTTAACGGCTTTGAAAAAATATCTTTCATCTTCATCTCAAGAGCCCTCGCATCAACGCGAGTTTATTATTTATGCAAAAAAGAAACCATTATTCAACGGTGCATCACGTTTTTTCGTACCAACAAAGATAATAAAACGTTGTAACAAAAGAAACTTACCAAATTTAATAGTCTATTTAAAAGATTTCTTGATTGTTTGAAAATTTTAAGAATTTTTTTGCAAACATTTTTGTTTAGTTTAATTATGTTTTCAATTTTAATTCTGTTCAATTTTCATTTTAAGTAATGAGATGCTTCCAGAGAAGTTAAAGGTAATTATCAAAATGACACTTCCAATATTCCAAACTTAAAAATTATGAAAATTAAAAAAACAAATCTTATTTATAATTCTTTTATAATTAACAGCCAGGCGTTGATTGATTGCATAAATTCATGCCAGTAACGTTCTATTTATAAACACGTGAAACGAGCTTTACTCTCGGTAAATTAGAAAGTTAGTAAAAGGGTACAAGAAAGGGAAAATGCAGGAGTGAAAATCGACGAATCGTAAAGCCATCGGCGGTTGTCGCATCGGAGTCATAGTTCAAAGATGGCATTTAATTAAGCGAACATCGTGGCGCGGTTGTAAGAGCAAAACGTGCATTCGAAACGTTCTCCCAAGTTCATTGTAACGCTCGTCACGCCGCGGTGGCTCCGAATGACCACACCTTTCGTTCGAATGTCATCGCTCATGATGCAATTTTTAAAACCGTCATAACTGTACGTTCCAATCGTTATCAAAAACTTTCATAACGTAGTTTTTTTTTGACAATTTTTCAGTTCGAATTTACGAACTTTTAGTTGAATTTTAATTTCAACGAACCGACCATTTTTCCAAATCTCCTTAGCATTTTGGGGGAGAGAGAAATTTTGTAAATTACAGTTTCGTGTACCCAAAAAAAAAGTTTGTTTCGCCGGCTCACACCGCAAGGTTTCAAGTTGGAAATTATTTTTGGAAACACGCAAACTTGGAACATTTATGAGCTCATAAAGAGATAACCGATGCTTGTTTAATAAAAAAAAAAAAAAAAAAAATATTTACGGAGTAACGGGGGAATTTTTCGGGCTGGTAATTATTATTGTAGCGGCCTTCGGGTGTGCAAAACTTGTTTTTTGTGAGTTTACAGAATAAAAAGGGACTTCGGGCGTCTTGATTGGTTATTTTAAAAAGAAATTTTTTGATCCTCGATTGCTGTGGGAATTGTTTGATCGGTGAGATTATTTTCATTAAGTCAAGCATAATTTGGGCAGCTAAAATATATATCAATTCGTTGATATCTTTCGACAAATTTTTTTCAATTTTAATAACCAAAAAAGTGTACAATTTACTTTTAACGTGTACAAAAACAAAATTTTCAAAGTTTTAATTTCCATTTAATAATCCAGGTTTAATTTTTGGATAGTAATCAAGATACCAAAAATTGAAGGGAAAATTTGAAATTCAATTAGAAATTGCCTCTTGAATCATTCAATCTCGACATCGAGATCTAGCCATAAAATAATTAAATTAATTGAATTTATTTTTCCAAGGAGTATAAGAATTCCTCGACATGCTCAGTAACCTTTTAGTAATTCCATTACATTTCCAATGGTAAACACCAACTTCAAGTCCCAAGACTAGGAGTCCTCAAACAATGGACCTATTGAACCTGCGCATCCTCGCAAGCCGGCGATGTAAATCAAGTTGGACGTAAATTTTTTTTTGCAATATCATCCACAACTCGTGCGGCTGCAAATGAAAGAAGAAAGAAAAGTTGAATTTGAATGAATAAGAATACGGAAAAAGCGTCGCGGCTGATTTACGACACGGAGTCGTTTAACTCAAGGAAAATAAG
This sequence comes from Trissolcus japonicus, assembly GCA_030522925.1. Taxonomy (NCBI): domain Eukaryota; kingdom Metazoa; phylum Arthropoda; class Insecta; order Hymenoptera; family Scelionidae; genus Trissolcus; species Trissolcus japonicus. Next base: position 23,772 of record JAPYZS010000376.1, on the reverse strand, counting down.
TCTCATGTGAGGTTGGCGCAGAGACACAACTGGCGTAACGGGAGAGCGTCTTCCCATGGTTAGCTCGTTTCCCCTCTGACAAAGTCGCGATCTCGGAAACCTCGAGCAAAGTGTCACGACGTCATAAACAGGGCACGTAGAGTCGCGGCGGTCTCAGAAAAAAAAAGAAAAGAAAAGATCGCCGTTAAATTGGTTGGTCTGCCGTTGACCCCGCGCCGTTTGACATCAACGACATTGATGCCACGAATTAGACCAAATGCAAAGAACTGTTGCATCGTCGGATAAATGGAAAGTTAGCCGATTGTGCGGTGGCACACTTTTGGCCCGAGCGTTTCTAGCCTCAAGGGTCTCGAGAGCGAGACGTAGCGCCGGTACAAAAATCAGAGTAGACTGTGGTTCCCATCGCACGACCTCAGTGACGCAGATTGTTTGTTAAGATTTTTCGTTATCTGATAACTAGACGAGCAAGATGAGTCCGGATGGCTATCTGCTGAAAGAAAAATTTATAAATGTTGTACGTGTGAAAAAATTTCGTTTTACAATTTTTTTTTTCTAGATCTCAAGTTCCAGTCTAGTTGGAATAAAGATTATTGATAAAACATGTTTATCAGTTGATGTTACAAATAACTGTTAGTGAAAACAATAATTCATCATTTTTAGAACTTTTTTCTTCTATTTTTCACGTTCCAGTTTAGTTGCAGTGAAAATCAAGAATGTACAAATCGGTTGGTTTGATAAATAAAATGATGTTGAGATTTACAGTTTGACCGCGAAGTATCAAAAACGTTTTGTAACGAAATTAGAAAGTGGGAAACAGGAAGAATTGGTATAGTTTCAAAAAAAATTGAAAAATCATCATTTGAAAATGATGTTGAGAAGGGGGGAAAACAGGTACAGGTAGAGCTGATACACCGAGCAGCAGAGTGCCAAAATGCACATTACTACAACCACACATGTGGCTTACTACAGTACTACGTCTCTGCGTAGAGATGACGTCACCAAGAAACAGGCGTCCGATTCACTAAAATACGAAGGTCGCTATACGCACCACCTCAAACTGGTCGCGCGACTCGCCCTTTTCTCCTTGCCTTCTGTAATTCCTTTTCGCGCATCTTCAGCTCACGTAACTGAAACTTTTTTTCTCTCCCCGTTCTTTTTACTCGGAAGAAGTTTAGTTCGCTTATTACATTCAAGTTCAGGTAATAAGGCTAAGGAAGATATATGCTCTCCGATGCGGGGATTTTACAAATCCATTTTTATTCTCGCGATAAGAGCGCCAAAGTTTGCAATTGCACGGAAGCTGATAAAGAGGCACGAAATTCACGACTTAGGTGTGATCTATTTTCGATGAGCTCTCGCGAGCCTGACAGACGGTCCGATGAAAATTTCAGCCGACTTTAAAAGATCGGTCGATTAGTTTTTAATTGACGCAAACTTTTTTCCCCTGCCAAAAGATAACATTATCTTTTCACTAGCGGATGTTTAAAATCACTCCGAAGAACAAGCACAAAATTTTTAACACGTAGAATTTTTACAGTAATTTTCCAATTGAGTTATGTATTTATTTTTTTAAATTGGATTTGATTATTTTGATTTCTGAAAATCTATCTTGTTCAAGACTGATTATATCAATATTATTTCAATCAAGGCAAGAAAATATGTTTGGAAATTGATCGATTACTCATCTGAAAACCGATAAGGGATCAATAATCCAAAAAAATATTTTCGTCATGGCTATACTTGGAATAGCGGCGTTCGAGTAAACTATTCACCTACACGCGTGTGAGAGCGACTCCAATGCGCGATGATTGTTATTTTTTCTTTTCTTAATAACTCTTACGCAACCGCCGTACACACTGACCGAGACAACATGAAACGCAATCGAAATTGAAATATCTCGCGTGATTATAGATGAATTCCCTTGTTAACATTCAATTGCAAAATTTTTTTCAGCGACATCAGTATATTAAACAAAAAAATAAAAACTTACAAATTGTTGAATAGTAAGAAAAAACAATTTTTTTTTCGTCATGTTGACGCATCGTTGACAAGATTCATGACACTGCTACACAACTCGTGTTACAAAAAACGACCCAACACCCATGCGGCGATATAATAAGCGTCATTAGGAATGCGATACCCCGCTCTTCGATTATATGTTTACGAGCTCATTAAACTCTGAACCGCAATAGGAATTTGTTCGCCTGGTTGTCGGAAAAAAAGAAAAGAGGATATTAGCGACGAAACAAAACCTACCGTGACCCGTGCAAACAATGGAGCGGCATGCTGAGTCGCGATATTCGGTCAATAACTGGTCTACATTTCTTATCCGAATATCTGGACTATCTCCGTGCGAGCAATCAGTCGCTTAATAAACTAAAACCAGCCTACTTCCTCGTTCGGGGCGCACACCTTTACTGGCAATTATTGTGCTTCGAAGATAATTTCGAGTGATTCATTTATCAATTACCTCGAGCCACTCGAGAGTACCCGAACGTAAACATACCAGTTCAGCAACATACAACATATCACACCTCAATTCAATTTATTTTACACACAACTTTTCTGTTTCCATTTTTCCCCATTCAGTTCCACAGTTTGTCCAGCGGACGAAAATGTTGCAACCCAAGCCGAAGTTTAGAATTTCAACTTGAAATTTTCTGCACTTCTCAAGTTGCTCCGTTTTGCATGCTCCCCCTATGAAACTGTTCTCCAGATTTTCATCTCTTCTTTCATCCCTGGAAATCAATTTTGTGATTTTCGTTACATTTGAAACGACATGAAATTGTAACAGTCGATTTGATTATGCATGAGATCCTCGTTCCTCCAAAAGTCGAATTGGAGAGGCCCGAAAAAAAGGCTCAGGTAGTAGGTAGCTTGAAGAAGGAAACAACAAAAAAAACATTCAAAGTGTGTACCGTTATGCGAGTGGAAAACAAACTAAAAAAGCTTGGCTCGGGCGGCTCCCGTACGTACCTCGGGATGGTTAATCCTCGTGAAAGAACGGTCACAGGCACAATCGGGAGAGACACTTGTTAAAGTCCGTGCGTGCGCCCCGTGGGCTGGGCAGCTCGTAAACAAGCGCGGCTGTGACTAGCTGAGCGGAACAGGTTGGCCGTCCGGCTGCGGCCGCGCCATACTCTCCAAGCCCGGGTTTTCGATTTCGACTTAGGTCCGCGAGCAACAACCGACTGACTGCCGACTCACCCAAATACCAAGTTCCAGAGTCGCGACCAGAGCGCCACACGGCGTTGCCCAGATCCGCCGATTCCCTCTTCCTTTTCCAGGTGCTTCGTTTAGTTGTCCCAAGAAAGAGACGCCGAATCCCCCACTTGGTGCGCGGTCGACGCCGAGTCCAGCCAAGATGGCGGCTGCCCATTCAAACTCAAGAGAGAGAGTCGCGCGTGACGCAACCGCCGATCCGCCAGGCGGCGTTGTTTGATTTGCGGGACCCGCTGCGGGCGTCTCCTTTTCTAGCTGCCGCAACTTGGTCGAGGGAGTGAAAGAGACGGAGGATGCCTTTCCCGCGGGTCTGGTAGCAGCGCGGGCGCGTCGCGCACGCCCAAGTTTTATCCTTCGATCGTCGGTTGACGCCGATCGCCCGCTTGAGGGAGTCACGGCCTGGAAAAACGTTATAACGATTAATCAAAAATAGAAGATGTGATTTATTCCTGCCGGTGAAAATTATTCTGGATATGTTTATTCAAAGAGAAAAGTAGTAATTAATTTCACCTTGCATATTTTTTGTTAATAAGTTTTTGGAAAAGAGAGAAATTCATCCTTTTTGGGGAAATTTCCGCTTCTCTTTTTGGAGAAATTTTTGGGTTTTAATTAACTGAGAAATTATTTTTTTTCGAATAATTTAAGTGGTACTATTTAGTTTCTATATCCGTTAATTGTAAAAGGTTGTGAGAAATTTGTAAAAACGCGACTTTTTTTTCTGTGATATCATTTTTGGAATTTCGTAGTTCCGTACAAATAATGTGAGAAAAATATTTGATAAAGAAAATAAGGTCTCGACATATGGCGCACGTTGAAGTGAGATGCATTAAATTGATAAATATAAAATTTGATGAACGGCTCTGACTGGCGTCTTAATATTTATTATGTTTTGCAGTTTCATGGAATTCAATTGACCTGTTTTCAAAGCGTTTACGGTATACTTTTATCTGCATTAGTTAATCAAGTGTTAAATTCATACAAAAGAAAACTTAATTGATATAAGTTGGAACTGTTGAATTCACATAACTTCGTCAGCAACATTCGATTTCAATTTTGTGATTGCAAAAATATATAACAAAATGAATCATGAATGTTTTCATACCAAAATATATCTGAAAAAAAATAACAACAAATTATTCAGCAATAAATAATAAATAATTAAAAGGAAATAAATATGTTTCATCTCATCAATCTCAAGTTTATCAATCTACCTGATCACATCAACAAATTATGGAATCCTCTAATAAAAAAAATGTGCGATCAGATTGTTTTCCCTCGACTCACAACTTCAAATGACGTAACGTACAGAAACAACGTAAACATAACCTCTGCGGGTATCTGTAAATCTGTCAGATCTCGATCTTACCGTTGGAAGCTTGAACTGAAAGCAAGTTAGTTCGACAAGTGGCCATTATTTACGATTAGCAGCACTGTCATTGACAGATCATTGGAGTCAATTTTAGGAAACATTTTGAAGCACTGCGAAACAGTCTGACGAGTTTGACACGTTGTTAATGACATAACACTGGCCTGACCGATAACTGTATCGTATCAGTACGTATCCGACAATTTTGCATTCCATCTATAACATCCTCCTTTCATTCATCTTCGTCATATCATCTCTTTAAAATACTGAAAAACACACAATTTTGCAAAAGAAGAAAAAAAAACAATTTCGCACATTTTTAAATCAAATTTTGCTTCCAATCAACTGTCATTGATGATCCTTGTCAATTTCTATAAATACAAAAATGTTTTATGGGTTAAAATAATATTAATTACTAGGGGATGAAAATTACTAGATGAAAATCATGAGATTCAAAAGTTATGACTAAAATGAAATTGTTAAAATTCTCTTTTTTTTATGGTGCAAAACATTTTTTTGCAATAATTTTAAAATAATTGTCTGTTAATTGTTTATTGATTACTTCATTGTTATGTCACATTGGAAAAAACAAAAACTTGTTTTTGCATTAGAGTGTGTGTATTAGATGAACTGGACGTATCATGAATTAATTTACATTCAGTATAGAGTCAAACAGTTGACGGAACAATTGATATATTCAGTGATTATGCAATGTTATACGAGTTATTTCAGTCTGTTTATCAATGAAGATGAGTCTTACATCTGGTCACAAACTTTCAGACCTATCACGGAAAAAAATTAATCAAAATGATTAATAGATTCCTAAAAACAAGTTATATGAAAAACATGAATTACTCCAGATATCAGAACTAAAATAACTTGAAAACTCAAATTAAAAACCAACGTTTTCAAGAGTAATTAAAAAATCGTATCAAAAATAATAATAATAATCATAATTTAAAATTTTTAGTTTGGTCTGAAATAAAGCAATTAAAAATTTGAGATGTGACATTTCGTTATCTCATCTGATGAAAGAGATTAGATATTTCTTTTTCTCTGCTGAAATGTATAAATGTATACGTTTTAAATGACACATGCACATTTTTCAAATGACGCATTCCACTTTACACAAAGCTCTCATGCTCTTACTTTGACTAAATAATTGAGACAACTTTTTTCTTTTTGACTAACAATTTTATTAGAGGCTGTAGACAAAGATGGCTAGTGAGAATTGGAATATTTTGGTGACGGGTGGTGCTGGTTATATTGGGTCTCACACGGTTTTGGAACTTCTTAATTCAGGTTTTCAGGTGGTGGTGATTGATAACTTGCATAACGCTTATCAAGGTAAGACTTTTGTAAGTTGCAATAAAATACACTTTTACAATTATAATCCGAATAAAATTTCAATACCATTAAAAGAACGTTTCTTTGTGTTTTACATACATATTGCGATAAGGAAATTTAAAATTCTTGTGTATAAAGAAAACTGTCGACTTATTTGCAGGTGAACAGACTGATAAGCCAGAATGTTTGAAGCGAGTGGAGAAGTTAACAAACAAAAGTGTGAATTTCATCAATTGCGATGTCACAAACAAGGAGGACTTGACAAAAGTTTTCCAACAGGTAGACTATTTCATTTATCTCCCTTTTTTACAGTCCCGTCAATCAATGAAAGTGACACACTTTCATAGCTATAAAAAAATCAGTAGAAACTAGTGAAACTTTTAAAAATATTATTTTGAACTGAAATTAGAATAAGTCATGAAATAATAAAATAATACGATTGGTGTTAAAAAGCACGTTGATATTTGTACGACTGAATATTTTGTGTATTACAGTACAAAATCCAGAGCGTGATTCATTTCGCGGCGCTAAAGGCGGTCGGCGAGTCTTGCGAGATTCCTTTGGAGTACTTCAAAACGAACGTTGGTGGAACGCTGAATTTACTTAAAGTAATGCAGGAGCACGGAACCAGAAACATAATATTTTCAAGCAGCGCTACTGTGTACGGAGTACCTGAAAAATTACCTCTAGTCGAAGACATGAAGACAGGCGATTGTACAAATCCTTACGGCAAAACCAAATATATGGTTGAAGAAATGTTGAAAGATCTTTGTTATTCAGACAAGGTGGATTTCTTTTTTAATATTCATCTATTGAAATTAATTTTGTATTAATTTATAACATATAAAAATGTTTTTAAAATATTCAATACATTTTTCAGACATGGTCAGTTATATCATTAAGATACTTCAATCCAGTGGGAGCTCATCCATCAGGCGAAATAGGGGAAGATCCAAGTGGTATCCCAAATAATTTGATGCCCTACTTATCTCAGGTGGCAGTGGGAAAACGAGAGTCCCTTAGTGTATATGGAAATGATTATGATACTCCAGACGGGACAGGTGCTTGATTGGAGATACTAACGCATCGGAATAATAATTTTCCATCCAAATAATTAACGATGAACTTAATTTCTCTTTTTGTTTTCTTTTTTATATAGTAAAATAATTATATCTAATAAAATGAATGTAAAAGTTATCATTATCAATTTCGTTTGAAGGTGTTCGTGATTACATTCATATAATGGACCTGGCGACTGGTCACGTTAAGGCTTTGATTTATCAAAAGACGCAAAAACCAGTTGGTTTTCAAGCTATCAATTTGGGCGCAGGCAAAGGATACTCCGTATTAGAAGTTATTCAGGCATTTGAAAAGGCTTCGGGGAGAAAGATACCGTACAAAATTGTTGGTCGGAGAGCAGGTGACATCGCTGCAAATTACGCGGATGCCAGTCTTGCCGAAAAACTTCTGGGATGGAAGACGATGAAAGATATTGATGATATGTGTAAGCTCAAAATTTATCTTTAAATTAATTTTTGTACATATTTAATTTGATTCAAACGATTATATTAATCAGTATTTTTGAATTCGTAGGTTTGGACACGTGGAGGTGGCAACGAAGCAATCCTAATGGGTACAAACCTTCGTGAGATGAATTATTAGAATCAATTAAACATTAAATGAATTAAATATGAAAAATAGGCGTGGCGCAATAGTGGAATTACTTACTCAACAAATTACATCAGTCTTAAATTCCTATCAATGTATTATTAGAAAATAATTTGTTGTTTATTGATGAGTCATCATTCCTTTTGATGATTTTTTAAAACTTGAGTCAAGGGAATTTCTACCAAATTCGTTCAAATTAATTTTGGTACCGATTTTGTGTTTTTCCCACATTTTTTTTAATTTTAGCCAATTCTATAATATTTATAATAATTTGTTTGTTTCTGTATATACAAAGTTGATAGTTAATTTTAACATATGACAAATGATTTCATCAGAATTTCATTTCAGACAAAATAATTCTAACGTGTACTTGTAAACACTAGTTAGCGAATTGAACTTTTGTATCATCAATCAGAGGGTCAAATGAGATCATAAATTCGTCATTTGTTATCTGTTATTTGTGTATATAATTTTTTTATTTCAAGTGAATCAAGTCAGATGATAAAAACTTGACCTTTTGATTGGCAATAGAATTAAAATGTTACTTTATCAGTTGTTTACTTTAATTTGTTATACAATTTAAAAAAATAGTAAATTCATGACATGATGAATGAAATTTGGACGCGACTATTCATCGTTTCCACTGTACGCGTACGATACGGTCGTAGGAATAGTCGCATCCATGCAATTATAGATAGACTATTTCACCATTCGGTAGATCTTCAAAATTGTTATCAAATTTTATTATTAAATTTATTTTTGAAATACAAAAGCGAAATAAATGGTTGGATTAGAACTTTGTAAATACGATTTTGTAGAAAAATTTCAAACTGCTCCAAAATGAGAGTCTCTCGAACAAGCGTTTCTATGGCAACACAAATTGTATGATCAATGTGCGAATAAAAAAAATATTGAAGAATGTTGAAAGAGAAGTTTCATTATGAACAGTCTAAATAAATCAATTAATTACACAGTTTTGGAAAAGAATTTGCAACAAGCTTTACAGGAAGAAGAAATATCAAAATGTCAAAATGAAGCTAAGTTTAGAGCCATTGAACAGGACGTTCCGACCTACGAACATTTCAGACAAATGGTGAAAAATTTGGTTTTCAATTGACTCAATAATTGGTTAAATTTAAAAATATTGATTGATAATATATTTGACAATATTTAAATATTTCTAATCTTTTAGGTGAATGCTGCACATTTAAAACCCTTGGACAAGAAAGATTTCAATAAGAAAGCCAATGTTTCATGGAACCGTTCATCTAACTGACACACAAGATGTAAATTTCATGTGAAATAAACTTTATTAGAAACATTTAAGAGAAAATGTTCTTAAATTTTATTTAAAATAAATATTTACTTAATTTCTTAAACTAATTGAATAACTACTTTCTATAGAATTTTCTACACATGTTTTAATGAAAATTATAATAAAGTCTAATTATAAAATTTCTTTTTAAATATTTCGTAAAAGTCACGTATCTTATTTTCAATATGAATATTTAGAAAGAAAATAACATTTTCATATGTGCACATTAATCACCTTGGTGTCTAGGGGAATTTCATTTTGAAATTACGTAATGCATTATACCCAGATCCCCCAGATTCAATATGGAAACCTAATGTAGTTGCTAATCTTGCTGCTTTATTTGTGTGCGTTTGTGCCTTCACGTGAATATTTGTGAGTTGCTGAAAACTTGTTGGTTTCGTATAATTTCAATAAATTCACCTGAAACATGGTAAGTCATAAAGAATCATCAAAACGTGAAAACGAAATTGTAATCATGCTCAGAACATGTCGATTTCTTATAATTACACTTGATGTTACCGGTATAAAAACTCTATGATAACATAACCACAATTTATTTTAACTAATAATAAAATGATTTTCCATAAAAATTAAAAACAAATTGATAATTATTCGTTTATATACGATTTTATAAGATTATTTTTTTCATAATAATATCTTTAACAAATGAATACAAATAAAAGTTGAATTTTTGTTTAAGAACAATTTATCTGAAATTGTCAGATGTGAAAATAATGATAATGTTTTCAGGCTCGTGGTTTAAAGAAACATTTGAAACGTCTGAATGCTCCGAAAGCATGGATGTTGGACAAGATGGGGGGTGTCTATGCCCCCCGGCCGTCAACTGGTCCGCACAAGTTGAGAGAATGCATCCCTCTTGTCATCTTTCTCCGGAATCGACTAAAGTACGCTTTGACAAACTGTGAAGTCAAGAAAATTACAATGCAACGACTCATCCAAGTCGATGGAAAGGTCAGGACGGACCCCAATTATCCTGCTGGTTTTATGGGTAACGGAAAATTCAATTTCATACGAAATAATCAATGTAATATCGAGAAAATGAAATTTGATAACAATTTTGTTTTTGTTTTTTTTATTGATTTGGAACAGATTGAGGAAATAGCGTATATCGAAACTTGTCGTGCATCAATGGTTGATTATAATTTTTCTACTTAGTTCCTTTACTGTATTTTTATCATGTGATCGCAGAATTGTTATACCAAAGAAATCTTATACGGTATTTATTTTTTTATTATAATTTAATTATTATATCTGAACCACTGTATAGATTTTGTTTTTTTCTACTGTAGCAATAAAGTTCTTCCTACTTACTTAATTTTTTGCAAATCTACACTCGTTTTTATAAATGGTACCAAATTGATAAGGAATGTAATTTGTAACGAAATTACAGATGTTGTGACCATTGAGAAAACTGGAGAACACTTCCGCTTGATCTATGATGTTAAGGGACGATATGCCATTCACCGTATCACTCCAGAAGAAGCCAAGGTGAAAACTGAAAACAAAACTTGTCTGAAGCCTTAAGTGGAGGAAATATTATTTAAAAATCATCAATTGAAATTTACTTAACTGTTCATTACACGATATACAAATTAAAAAAATCAATATTTTTCATAAATATCTTAGAATTTGAGAAATTGATAGAATCTCATCAAAGATTGGTGAATTTTATATTTTGATTTTCATTTTTTTGTGTATGATTGCTTGTAACTTTATCACATTTTGTAACTTATGCACATCTTATTTTTTAGTACAAACTTTGCAAAGTCAAGAAAGTTCAAACTGGTCCCAAAGGGATTCCTTTCTTAGTAACGCATGATGCTAGAACTATCCGCTATCCCGACCCAATGATCAAGGTCAACGATACCATCCAACTGGAAATTGCAACAGGAAAGATTTTGGATTCTATTCATTTTGAGTCTGGCAACCTGTGCATGATTACTGGCGGACGAAATTTGGGTCGTGTTGGAACAGTCGTCAACCGAGAAAGGCATCCTGGTTCCTTTGACATTTGTCATATCAAGGATGCTACTGGCCACACATTCGCTACAAGGTAATTTGAAACTATTAAGGGAAAAATATTTTCACCCGTCAAAAATATTTATATAATTCATGTGTTGGTATTTTTTTTAGATTGAACAATGTCTTTATTATTGGAAAAGGCTCAAAACCTTACGTGAGTTTGCCAAGAGGAAAAGGCGTGAAACTTTCGATTGCTGAGGAACGTGACAAGAGACTTGCAGCCAAATCGAGTCATTGATCTAGTTAGCTATTAAAATTTGTTATCCATTTTCTATGTGTAGTACACAACAAATATAGTGTTTATCGTGTTTACATGTTCTTTTTTAACTTTCCCTCTGTTAATCATTGTTGGTGATTCATTTTTATGGACCGTCTTCAATTTAATCAAAATTTTCCTATTTCTGGACCTTTTGTAAACTCAGTTGATAAAGAAGTTTACTTTATTTTTCTTTCAAAGACAATTTTAATTTAAATTTTACACATTTATTCCATATATCAAAACAAAGCAGCATTTACTTTCAGTATTAAATTAAAATTATTTCTTGGCTCGATCAAAGTGTCGATCAAGTTTGTATTTTACTTTCCACCGTGTATTATTTGAATTCTAGCGTCGTCGATAAAATAATTTCATAACAATTTTAAATCATGTAAAAAATTAAAACAATGACAGTGATAAAATGAATAATAATAACAAAATGAATAAAAAATTGAGATTAAAAATTACAGGTGAAATATTAATTTTTTCTTAGATATAATTATTCTTTGAAAAAGAACACATTTATAGATATATTGTGTTTCGAAAATATTAAATCATCTGAAATCTGAAATAATGTACGTACCGGTAACTCGTTCTCGATCGCTTGCTTGAATTTCAACCACCCCTCAGGTTTATTTGACATCACTTGCATTGCATATACCTGCTTTGTGTACAGTAACACATGTTTCAATCGTGGGACGCTAACAAATAATATGTGTTGTTTTTACTTTTGCTTAAATTCAAAATTACATTAGAGTTATAATTCAATTCATATCTGAAATTGAATTATATCAAAAAGAATTCATATAGAAAATTTACGATATGCATTGTACTCTCGCAATTTTAGGGTCATATGGGGTAAATGTGACACACGGGGTAAAGTGTGACACTCTGATTTTTTTATCAACAGTTAACAACATCATTCCAAAACATATTAATTTCAAAACTCGTAAAAGTTATTCGGGATGTCACAATTACTCCAGGTGACTCTAGATAGACTAGAGATTGGCCATAATAAATAAAATTAAAGTATGAAGCTTAAACTAAATAAACTAAAATTTTCGAGAGCACACAGAAACGAGATTAAACCAGGTTTACCATAATGTTGAATATTCTCATAACTTTAGGTCATTTTCTCTCTCAGCAAAACATAAACAGTACGAGATGAAAAGAAAAATCAAGAAATTTATTATCACCTGAAATTTACGATTAATGTTTATTAACTAGTTTTTTTGTCATTACTTCTGAGAGAAATTATAATTATAATGATGATTCGAAATATCATAATTTTTCAATTACGTCATACACTGATGAAAAAATAATTGCAAATTCAGCTTTGAAAATAACCACTATCTGAAATTATATCTGAAATCATAATGTTTAACATAATGCTCGAAAGTAGAGCAACAGTAAATTTGAACAGATCCGAACAGGTCTGAATGGAATCGAACAGATATTGCACGGATCTGATCCTATTTGCTTTTGCATATAAAACAATTTGTTATGCTTCATTTTCATATTGCGTGTTATTGACAAATGTAAAGACATATGGTTTTTCGAAAATATCCAATCATCTAAAAAATAATAATAATACGAAATTATAATTTCGAAATTATAATTTAAAATATTATTTTATAAATAATAATTTACGAACATTATAATACAATGTAATACTTGAGCAAATCAAATTGTAGACCATCATCCTTGTAAATTAATTGAACTTATTTCGTTTAATGTTGCAAGCATTATTGCTACACCATAATTATGAACACGTTTCTGTTTCCACTGACAATTCTCGTAATTTCGCACAGCGTTGCACGTTGCATGTGCATCCGTACGCATTGGTGGTTCACGCTCGATCGCTTGCTTGATTTCCAACCACCCCTCAGGTTTATTTGACATCACTTGCGTTGCATATACCTCTGCGTATAGTAACACATGTTTCACCTTCAATAGTGGGATGCTAGTAAATAATATATGTTGTTTTCACGTTTGCTTTCATTTAGGAGAAAATGTTCAGTTTTTTTCAGTTATGTTGGATTATGAAGTCGAGTGAAATGTGTATCGAATAATTGGAAACAATAACAAACAAAAATGATGGTAATGATGATAGTTATAGTGATAGTGATCATGATAATGATAATGATAATGATAATGATAATGATAATGATAATGATGATGAAATAAATTGTATAAAAAACTAACAAGAAACATTTTGAATAAAATAGATTATTTATATATTCAAGTAATCAGAGGTATTATTATATTTTTAATTCTCATTTTTATCACGCAGTGAAATTATAACAGTGAAATAAGTAAACGAGGCGTGTAGAATCTAGAACAATTAATTTTAGTTTTTCGTAGTAGTTTCAGTAATTTTACGACAAAGTGTCACGACAATATTTCGTACTTTAATGTACATCTGCAAGGAAAGAACCACGATTCCTGAAAAATGAAACTGACATTTCAAATTACAACGCATGAAAAAGATGGACATTATTTTCAAGTTGCGCTGTGACAAATTTGTCCATCCACACAAGTAGCTGCATTAACAGAAACAAATTAAATCATAAACATAAATGGACATAAATGATTGGTTCAAGATAATCGAGAAACACCAGATCAGAATTACCATATGTCTGCTAATTTGTAACTGTTCTCTGTCATGATGTCTCCAGCCAGGCATATAAAAAAAAGACATATAACGGCAAAGGCGACCACAGGCAAAATTTTACCCAATTCTACAATATTATCTAAATTTTCTGACATCTACAAACACCGTCACACGATAAACATAATTTTTCAATCAATTTTCACGTCTGAAAATTTCTATAAAATTTTCACATTCAAAACTATTGTTTTGCAATCATTTTGCAATCGAAAAAATTTGAACCAAACATTTTCTTACATAATAAAACCCCAAACTGAGTTCAAAAACTCCTATCAAAACTCCAAACAACATCAAAATTTGGCCCCATTCAATGGAAACAAAAAATCCTCTAGAAATGATGGATAAAATTGAAAAATTCAACGGTGCGTCTTATACATTTAAGAAAAATTAAATAAACTACTCGAGATAATTTTGATGTAAATAACTACAAAACCGTAGATGTTTTTTAGCTACGGGATCATATGAACCTGTTTGCTTATCTTTCACGTAGCCGACCTTTTCAATTCTATTTCTGAAAAAAATTTTTTACATAAACACATTTTATTAAAAATATATGATTATTCACAATATATAAATACTCTGGTTCACAGTTCAGACTATTTCAGACTAAAAAAATTTTACCTAGAAATAGTCTCGAAAATGAAACAGAAAATTTGAGTTTGAACTCAATATCTCATACAATTTTAATACTGTTATTTTAATACTAAAATTGTATGAAAATTCAATTTTAAACTCAAATTTTCTGTTTCATTTTCAAGACTATTTCTAGGTAAAATTTTTTTAGTCTGAAATAGTCGGAACTTTGAATCAGGGTAACGCCCAATTCATACCTTATTATCGATAACTTTGCAAACCCTTGAAAAGATATCAAAATTGCAATATTGTCAAACACGATGATGTTCGTTATACACCAAGAAACTCCTGTTGCATATACTAAGAACTTTAAAGTGTCATTTGGCTCAAACCACAGTATATTGAATTGAAAGGCATAAAAATTGTAATGCGGAAAAAAATATGAACCATAAGTAGGAGCGAATATTCCAAGAGTACAGAGTATTGGAATTACAACTAAAATGCATAAAAAACGTGGATGTAAATTTCAACTAGTCATATAAAATTGTACTTTAGTTTTATGTCTAGTTTTTTGAT
Source organism: Trissolcus japonicus (assembly GCA_030522925.1). NCBI lineage: Eukaryota > Metazoa > Arthropoda > Insecta > Hymenoptera > Scelionidae > Trissolcus > Trissolcus japonicus. Next base: position 8,735 of record JAPYZS010000376.1, on the reverse strand, counting down.
AAAAAGTGCACATTGTTTTAAAATGTTACAAATCAAAATAAGTTTTATAATGAAACAGTAATTTCATTACTCGTTAACCATTTAATGATAACCGCACCAAACTGCGTGAAATGATCCAAAATTGCTAAATCTTCCTTATCCTGAAAATATTCCCAATCATTTTCCATAATTTCGTAAATCTGTCTTTGCTGGAAATTTAATCAGAAATTTGTTAATACGTTTTTTTCGTCTGTACGCAGTTGCGTTTACCTCTTTTCCGAATGTCCAAAAATGAATGAACATAATGAGGGCGAAAACGATGACGCCCGAAAATACGGCACTCGTCACAACGTCATTTAACGTTTGTAACGATAGAACGTAATCGATCTGTCAAGAAAAATGCTTAAGAATCTTAGATTAACTTCAATTAAGAGAATAGACAAAATAACAGATATTTTTACCTGGCCAATGAATATATAGATCCCCAGAGACATTTGAACTATCCTTGCAATTACTTTATAAATGAACTTCTGAAAAGGCCAAAGAAGCGCTATTCTGCAAGCTAATTTGAGATATTTGAAACGGTCCTCGAAAATTGAATTGATTCCTGTTCTCATTTTGTCGATGTTCAGTTTGGTTTGATTGTCTCTCCATTCTTGCCTCTTCATGAAAATATTAGGGTATTCCCAATGCATGATCAATAACTGCCTATAATGTGCAAAAGTAAGAAAAATGACAAAACAAAACTTCGGTCTCACTGTCCGGAGTCTAAACGATGACTGCGCTCATAGAGCTGTAAAAAAGACTGCTGCATTTTTTATTAACCGGAGCAATTAGACGTCAAGTAATATCCAGTTTTCAATTGCCAGGTGGTACGATTCGAGGTTGATCATTTATGTTTTATAAAGTTTGAAAATAGTTTAATTGCAAAATTGGAAGAATAAGGATTCGAACTTTTTTTTTCAAATTAGAAAAAAAACTTGACGAAGGTGGTTTGATAACATCTTAGTTCAAGTGCACATATATTAAAAAAATTCTCATCCAGTGCTTGTTGAATAAAGTGACTTTCGTAAGTGATGGTCTGTATATAAATATTGCAAATAAATTCATAAATTGTGTGCTTGGACATTGTATTATTTTATTCGTAAAAACTTATAAAATCAAAGAAAAGTGTGCATATACAGATAAGCTTTTCACCAATCTATTCATTTACGCTTTTTCAGTCATGGATTTAACTACTGTAAAGTAAGTGAATGCTGTTTGCAAGACCTTAAACACAAATGTCCTTTTGATTAAAAACGGAAGAACTGAATCTTTGGGAAATGCCAATTTTATTTTATAATAATTTCAGTTTATAGTAAGGTTGGGTTTATAATTAGTGCAAGTTATGGTATTGCAGAAATTGGTACCCGCACGTAGTAATCCATATTCAGACTAATCAGTCCGTAGTATTGAATGACACATTTTCTGTTAGTTCGCGAAATCATCATGGTCAATTGTCGAATGCAAATTGGGGACAAGTGTAACCACTCGCAATTAAAGCTAGAAATTGAACAATAAGTATGAAGATTTTTGACACTAAATTTCGAGGGTAAACTAAAAATTTAAAAAACACGCCGCAACGAAATTAAACCAAGTTTACCACCATTGTTGAATATTCTCATAACTTTCTGTCATTTTCTCTCCGAGCTTGCAAAACATGAACAGCCCGATGAAAAGGAAAATCAAGATAGGTGAAACCTTTAATAACATGCCAGGGTTGTTTAAATTCCTCATCACCTAAAATTTTGTCAATCAAATAGTCTTTGGTCATTATTTTTGAAACAAGTATAGAGGTAGTGCGGGTCTGTGTGACATTGGCGTGATTGTGAAACTTGTTCATTTCAGTATAAAAATAATAACAAACTGTTAACATACATGAACAGAATCTTATTTACTGATCATTTAACAATCATTTGATCAAAAGTTCAAGTCAAAACAAGTATCAATTCATTTTTTATTCATGTTTGTAGTTACCTGCTGAAAATCTTATGCAAGTTTTCTACCAACATTTCAAAATTATTTCAAAGTGAAACATAATATTGTCTTTTAACTTTTAACTCATACCTCAGATTTATGATACCTTCTAAAATCATAATTACTAAAGATAACAATAAATTAATGTAAAATATGTAACTGTGACTTCTATACTAAAAGTATAAACAGAAAAATGAAATTTAATTTTTATTGTCTAATTTAATGTTAATCGCTGAAATAAAGATAAAACAAAAATTTTTGTCAAAAAATGTTAAAAAAATACGTATGAAATGCAATTGTGCATTTGCATTAATTATAAATAAAAACGATTTATTGAAAATCCATTTGCTATATTTTATTTCCTATATATGAGCAAATCCAGACTTAACTGACCGTTTACCGGACCAAAAAAATATTTTTTGAATTCAGTAGCACACTCATGAAAAAATACACGTGTTCCTGAGACCCTCCTAAACCCCGAAAAAAAATGAAATTAAACAGAAAATTTTTTTAAAGTGTCACCCTTTCGAAAAAAGTGGAACCCATTTTTTTCGTGTTTAGGAGGGTCTCAGGAACACGTGTATTTTTTTCAGGAGTGTGCCACTGAATCTAAAAAATAATTTTTTGGTCCGGCTAACGGTCAGTTAATTCTGGATTTGCTCATACGTGTGGCTTCCGGTAAAAACCAGATATCCGCCATTTTAATCAAAATGTTGTTTTTCATCACTTATTGGTTGCAACATGAAAAAATGATTCCACGACACTTTGTATTTGTAAAATGATAATTTAAAATAATTTCAGTACGGACATTTCAAAATTTTAAACCGTTCAAAGTCGAAAATCTGGAAACCATCTAGTTATTAGCATTTTCAATACTAAAATCACAATCACAGTTTTTGAATGTAAATTTTGTGACAAACTGGTCTCTTTTGATGTGGTATCTTAGAGATAAAAATACAAAATAATCATTTTTCTGGATAAAACAGTAAAGTAATTCAATTACTGAAAAATAGAAACAATCAAACTTTAACTTTGTAATTTCGTGTCACATTGACCCTCACTGCCCCTATTTGTATAATTATAATTGATTTTATTAATGATGATTAGAACAAAAAGTATCAACAATTGTTCGTACACAATAACATGTCAAACTCATTATAATCACAGCCAAAAGCGCACCAGATTGCATCACAAGTTTCAAATAATCATTCATCAAATCATGTACTCTATAAATAAAAATAAAGTTGTACCCATTCTATTACGATTTTTTTGATTTTTCATTTTATGCATTAATTTTTTTCATAAATATGAAGACTTACTCGAGTAGATTTTGATGTAAATAGGCACAAAATCGAATCTCATCGTTAGCTGTTATGTCAACTTCAGTTGCACCTGGTTTTACCTTACCTAATTGTTCCAATCTGTTTCTTAAAAAATTAAACCTAAGGGTAACGAGATGCAAAATGTAAGTAAAATAAAAGTCGTTTGTAGCACTTACTGCATTATAGTAAATTTTGCAAAACCGAATGCAGATATCAGTATAATGATGTTATCGAGTGCTAAGATGTAGTTCAAAGTTTCCAAAATAGAGAGCATGTTCAATATGAATTTTACTAAATAATTGTTTTTCAGTAAGACAATGTCAAAATCGGATGCAAATAAATTGATTTCAATGGAGGACCGAAAAAAGCCGACGGAAGGTATGATACATACTGCAAAACCCCCAGATAGATGAGAGACTGGAATCATGTTGAAGTTTTGGATTATTTAGATGTATTTTTGAATTAGAAAAATGTAACACAGTACTTATCATAAATCCGATTAGTTTCCCAACTAGTACATGAAACTTATGAAGAATTTTGCTGTCTTCTTCATTATCGTAGAAATGTACATCGTTATCAAGCATTTCGTGTAACAGCCTTGTCTACAAATTAAAGTACCACAAAAATGTAAAATAGACTTTAAGACTGCTGAAAAATTGAAACTGATTGAAACTCGAAATTTTTTATATTATATGAAACCGCCAATGTCAAAAAATATATAATTCGAATCAAAATAAACACAACAAACAAAATGAATAAACGCGACAAACAAAATATAAGAATGAACTTTTACCTTACTCAACAATATAATAATTGCAAAACCAATCATTTTTAATTCTAATACAAAGTAAAAATTATTTCAAGTTATTGAAATTTGTATTTCAAATTCATATTGCTCAAATTTTTTGATAATTTGTTGAATCTTTTCAAATTAGTTTTTCTTACTTTAAATCTACTAAAAATAATTTAAAAAATCATGAAAATCTATTCATATAATGCGAGAAAACTTTTTTTAGGTAATTTTTCAATTTGTTATAAGGTTTTTGTAATTTTTCAGTTGAGAATTGCCTTAAAATCAAAACCGATATTAATTTCGAGCGGCGCTAAAAAAGGCATCACATAATTATATACTTACACTTTTAATTTTCATTGTATCAGTCACCATAACACTTAACACAAAAATGTGAATGGCTACGTAGAGTGAGCTCACCAATGCACTATCTAAATCTGGCAATTTTTTTATATGTGACACCTATGATTTTATAAATAAATCATGATTTAACTTACAACAATATATGAGATGGAGAAAACAGTAATCGAAAATAGTGATGTGAATCTGCAGATGTGAATCCGTTTTTTCGGTGAGTAAAATATATTATATTTTTCTAAGTGCCCATGTAGAAATTTACGTCTGGTCGAACGTTGGACCGACGTTGTGAAAGTTGACTTAATTTTGGATGCCAATCGTCGGTCTAGAGATAATAAATCTCTGGGAAAACGCCCATCATCGCCGGCAAAAATTGGCTCAACTCTTTTTGCCTTTTAACTTTTAACTTTTAAATTGTTTTACTTATATTGATAATTATTTCTTATTATTATTTTTAGAAAACTATTTGTATGATTTATAGTCAATGTTGGAAATCTTAAAAGTCCGATAAATTTAAGGTTGTTGTTGGTTCTGGACTAGGCGAGCGTTTCTGGACTAGATTCTGGAGCAATTAGTATTTTGAGACGAAAGTGACATTTTTAGACTCACGATGATGAAAAAATAATTAATTTTTGAAAACATTTTGTAGGTTAGAGCCTAACTTAGGCGAGTAAATAAAGTTCGTTTGTCTTCTGCCGACTCTTACCGGCGAAGTTCAAACGATCTTCTTGAATATTGCTCCATCGGCTGCCTTTGCACATGTCGTGTGAATGTGTCACTCACTTATCCAGAAGACTTCATTGTTTCAACATTGGCCGAATGTTGGCCACCAATGTTCCAAGCCAATGTTGGATAAACATTGGATGCCACCGTTGTAAGAATGGTGTATACCAAAGTTTGGTACAACGTTGGTTGTCCAACAGTGGCTGTCAACATTGGTCCACCGTAGAATCAGTTGTTCATTTTGTCTTATCGCTGGAAATTTCTACATGGGTAGTAGTAGTAACAGTAAAAAAATGTACATTAGTCACCTGACAACACAAGAAGTATGCGCTGAAACTAAATTCCATAATCTTCGCTAAGAAGATCTTGTGTGGATCCAAGAATGGCCACTTGAATGTTATTATGTTGAAATTTTTGTAAATACTATAGTGACGTGTTGTAAAAATCGATCCAGAACCTGTTTTTGTTTTGTTCACATGTGATTGGACTTCCTCTTCTGTCCACTTCCTTTTTTTACAAATGACATTATTAAGTTCGTACCGCATAGCTATTTCTCGACCCTTACACTGTTTGCGGATTCAAATGAATGTTAAAAAGTACAATGATGTAAATTTTATTTCATAATAAAGTGATAGTGACGTTTGAAGAAAAAGCGTATAATCAACTTATATCAATTTCCTTTTTTGCTGAGTTACAAAAGTGCAGAATAATTAATGAACAATTTTATTAATTGACATAAGTGGATGTCACATCGACATTCAGAGTTGAGGTAATAAAAATTATAATTCACCTCTTTTTTCTTTTGTTACACAGTTCACTTTTGGTTCAATTTCTTTAACTAGAAGTCATACGAACTGGTGGAAAATATTGAAAATAGAAAATTTAAAATGTTCAAATGAAAGTCAAGTTGAAATTAAATCAAAACATTTTGTAACGTGTGGCATTTTCTAAGTTGTTTGGGAGCTTCTGAAGAGAGCCCATGGGATCTCTCTTTAGCAACTCCAGTTTTTTTTTTATGAGGCGGTGTGCGACGGGCATAATGCCGCGTTATTTTAAAGGGTGTCAAAAAGGTGTTCAAACATGTTTGAACAGTTGAAGATGATAATTTTCCTCAACAGAAAAATTTATTCAGAAGTGAAGTGAGACATCATTTGAAGTCCCAAAGGATACACAACTACCTTAGATGCCTAGACGTATCATCAAAGTATGCGCACAGCATATATGTGTAATGACATCATGTATGAGTAACGGCCTGCTCTGGCAGAATAGGTTATGTTCATTGTTGACAACAGAGAACAACCGTCTACGTCAAAATGAGAAAAAAACAATTGTTTTATAGTAACAAATGGTCTACATTCTTTGAATTTATAATTAACTTTTATCTCAATCGATATCTTATTTGGTACATCATTTTTTCTATCATAATTTATATTTTATGTTAACAATTTTGTGTTTATTTCATTCGAATCTACATTTATAGGTGGGATTGACGGAATTCGGAAAAAGCTGTTACAATTACTAATGCGATAGTCGTTCTCCCCCATTAGCCGGATCTCCAGTTGAGCAGGGCCTACTATCGCTGGAATCGACCGGGCTGGATAAGGGGGAAACCGCCCCAACGCCATCCACCGAAAGGGGCCTGAACATCAGGCCTGGGTCGACGTTGAGTCCGGGTGGGAGGCGACCTATTTAAGCCACTTCCACGCCGCCCCTCTCTCTCTCTTTCCCAGGACATCCCGAGCAGCATTAAGTTTCAGACTTAACTTTGACCATTGATTTATGTATTTTTAATTGAGTCTTTTGTTATAAATTATTAAACAATAGATCGATGGTAATATTGACTTGGTTTTTTTCAATATACTTGTCCGTTTGAACCCTGCAATAGCCCGCGACCAACGCAGTATTAGTTTAAAGTGCATTTTCAAAAATTATCATCAAAAATTATAATTTGCGAAAAATTAATAGAAAACAAAAGGTAACTACTACGTTAAAATTTACATACACTCTCTAATTTTATCGCAAAAGCATATCAGATCAAATTTGAGCAGTTCTGTTAATTGAATCGGACCTGTTCAAATATGTTCAGATATACTTTTGTGTCAGTCACGTGAGAATGAATTGCTTCTTTGGAAGCAACTGATTAAGTGTTTTTCATAACAACTTGCGTATTGCTTACACGTTTACTTATTCATTGGTTTCAGGTATTCATACTTTCATTGCTCTCAAAAACGATTTTTTAATAATTTTTTTCCATAACGATTTCTTTGCGATTTATAATTTCAATTATAAGAATTGATTACAAAATTTTGTGATCAAAATCTCAAGTTTAACCGAAAGTTGATGTAATAAAATTGGAACGAACTTGAATTTAGAGAATTGAAAGACAATTTGAGATGCACTTTCGTAATAATTTTAACGTTACAGTCATAATCTTGCGCTAAAATTTGTCCAAAGGTTCAAAGGTTTCAGAGCTTGAAAGTTGTCACATTTAAATGAAAAATCTTTTGTCGATTCAGAATTTGTGGTTGTGAAAAAATGTTTAAAAGCATCACGAAAAACAGGACTTTGATTATTATTACTTCAAAACAAATGTTACGTTTGATAACATAAAAAACTTTATTTATTTTTTAATTTTTGAATTTTTTAAAAGTATTATTCCTATTAGAAATTGATCGGGCGTTTATAGCTCGCCCTATGAGGCCCCTATAAGGGAGAGCATTACAAGCCCTACAAACACCCGATTAATTTCTACTAGAGATCTTATCTCGATCAAATTTTGTTTTGTTTTTTATATGTCAATCACAATTTGAATCATATTTCAGTTTTGGTTACGGTCCACAGCATCGTGAAATATGAAAAAGACATTTGTATTGCCTACAAAATAAACTAACATAAGTTTAAAGAAACATTTAATTAATGTTGCAGATGTCACCTTTGTGAATGCTTCGAATCGTATACTAAATACGTTACTAGCATTTACTTCCATCGAGAAACTGCTTTTGAATAGCAATAAATGAAAACTTTTCACATCTTCTGGATTATAATACATCCAGTTTGTTTTGTAGCTGAAAAATTATAAATGAAAATTTATTTTTCAAATTTTGTTGAAAATAGAAAAATTAAAATTAAAAGAAAAAATATTAATAATAATAATATTTAAAATTATAATAACGTCAAGATACTTAAACTGTGCCCGAGTCAAAATTTTAAACCTGATTTTGATCTCATAAGTCATATTCCGATTTACTAATTCTCTTCTCGACTTCTTTAATATCGTTTTATACTTATTTTAAACTCTTTTCAGCCTTAGTCAAAATTTTAGGATTTTTTAAATTCCCTCTTCATCCTCTTGCGCATATTTGAAATATCTTCTCATATTCTTTATCCTCAATGACTACTTTTCAGATTTTCTCTTAGACCTCTAAAAATTTCAGCCTCTTTTTGTTCTTTATTCTGCTTCTTTTAGTTTCAGTTTTATCCTCCATATTGCCTCCTTTCAGTCTCTTGCTGTTATCCTCTCCAAGAATTTTTAATTCTCATTTCATTCT